>WEIS01071662.1:0-10112 GCA_013389965.1 Todus mexicanus | reverse complement strand
AAGCTGAGCTTTATTTATTTACTTTTGCTCTTGTACATGTGAGCGCGCCCTTGTCACTTCACGCAGACATTTGTGGGCTCTTCCAGCACAAATGGGCAGCCACAGCTCTTGCTGCGGCACACTCACAACCCAGCCAAGCTGTTACTAATTTCAGGGGGGTGCAAAGCTGGGCCCACCCTTTATTTACTTCTCTAGGCTATGCTAGAGCCCAGGCAGCAGAGCACATCTCTAACTGCTTCCACAGGACCTGCCAGAAAGGCCAGCTCAGGGAGAGGCACTGGCGAGGCAACTGCAAGCATGTTCACCCTTTCCAAAAATTTCACCGCATCCTGTCAAATTAGTAGATTTTATTGCTTTTTTTTTTCCTCCCCAATTTCTTCTCTCACATGGATGAAACCTTGACAGGAAGGTCCCTGACCCCTTCCAATTCAATGGCCAAACTTCCTGACGCCGGTGGTGTCATAATTTCAACTCCCTTCCCACCCCGGTTTCATTAAACTCCCCAAAATCGCTAACAAACCTTTCACACATTGCAACAGAGCCTCCAACTATTTGGATTTGGTTTACATCAGCACTTAGGCTCAGACAGATATTGCACAAATGGGGAGTAAGAATGTATCTGGCTGGCTGAGAGTTTAGGAGCTATTTGGAGAGGAAAATTAGTGGTGAGACCTCTGTCCCTCCTGGCAGCACTGTGGGCAAGTCTTGCAGAGCCTGGCTTCTGCAGTGTCCTTCATTGACCTGCTGGGAAGCTCTCTGATGATGCTCAGCCCAAACATATCCCTCCTTGCTGTCACACCACGGCTCCAAGCTTTACCTCTGCCTGCAGTTCCGCTGGCTCCTTGGCTCGGGTGCCCACGTTCTCCGCCTTTAGTCACATGGCAGCTTGGCTGAACATATTGCACGTTCATTCTCCTTCCTCCACACCCAGATGTCTTCTGTGGCTTTACTGGAGCTCACTCCCAGGAGTAGCTTGGCCTCATGGTCACCCAGAGCTGGTCCCTCTCCCCCAGGGCCACTGCAGCCCCCATGGCACCCAGAGGACCATCCCCTCTCCTCCCTCACCTTGGGCACAGAGCACTGGGGGACCTGCTGTGCAGTGTGAGTGCGCAAGGCCTAATGAGGGACGAAAAGGAAAAGAAAAGGAAAAAAGCCCAGTTGATTTACTTGACTATCAAGCTACTCAACAGTTTCCTTTCCATCACCCTCCTGCAAGCAGTCGGTGACAGATGGGGACAGATTGAGTGGTTCGATGGAGTGAGGAAATATTCCACTAAATCATTCCTCTTTCTCTCACTGTCAGAAAGCACCCAGACTTCAGCCTTTCCTTCTCAATCTTCCTGTTTCCCTCTAGACTATTTTTTTTTTAATGACAAAGCCATTTTAGCTCTACCTCTACTAAAATTTCTGAGGCAAGCAAGCGCTGCGATTCACAAGCTCTGATAAAACAGGTGTTGTAAAACAGTTAGCAAAAGGGAGGAGTGAATCACTACGAGACAGAGGAGGTTCTGGTGCTGTTTACTGGTGTTTCTAGTTGTTTTTTCTCTGTGTGTTCTGGCCAAGCCCCAGACCCTGGTGCAGGGACCCTGGCTGGGCAGGCAGCAGGCTCCAGGCAGGTGTGTCGTGGGCAGGCTCCGGCTCATGCTGCACATCTCACAGATGGAGGATCCATTTTTTTTTCCCTTGGATGATTTGTTTCAATGGTTAATCACCCTCACACAAACACAGGATTACTTAATTTTTTTTTTTTTTGTTAATGACACACCAGTAAATAACATTCGGAAACTTTAGGACAGGCTCTCTCTTCACCGGGTGATCACTTGATTTCTATTAGCGCTGTGATGGCTGCCTAAAATTAACTGGGACTTCACAGCTCCCCTGTGCCCTTGCAAGACTAGCTTTGAACTTGAAAGCCTCCTACACAAAGTGCTTTGCGCTATCAACCTGGTCACAGTAGAGGTGAAAAATGTGGCACTGAAGAAAGTGGCTTTCCGATAAATACATCCACAGTACAACCATGCATGACTCACAAGATCAAAGACGGAGTGCAAGTACCGAGGTCATTAAACATGAATAGGAATACAGAAATGCAACAGCTTGCATTAAAGGCTTAGCTTGACTTTAAAGTTAAGTGATGAAAGCTTATGTAGTCAGCGATTGTTCACCAGTGATAATGCTCTGCTCTTGCCATCGGTAGTTCTGTGCTTGACAAAGGTGAATAAGAATAATTAACCATTTTTCAGCTCAAGTGCCGAGGTGTGGGGCAATTAATGACTTGTACCAAGTGAAAATAGGCTCAGGCATGCTCAGCATCAGCAGCTCTAGGGAAAGTCAGAGCGCCACAGATGCCAGGCCAGTAGGAAAATCAGCTCTTGGTCACCAGTTTTACAACTGACGGATGAGTAAGGATTTACCCCACACAAGGTCCTTCATGAACGACATAGCAGTAGAGATCACCAGTATAAAATGTTTGGGGTGAGACTTCCATCAGCACAGCCCCAGCTCAGCACAGCTCTGCACCAGCTTTTAAGAGACCATCTTCATAGTCTTTCTCTGATGGCTCCACTTCTTTGAGATGTTGTATCTTTGATAACATTTTGAAGCTTAATAACACCAGAGCATGGGAGATACTTCCTGGTATGACAATAGAGTTAATTGTAGCCTGTGTGGTGTTTGGAGTGACTATAAAGGAAGCTGTGCTAAAATTGAGGATTTTAGGGGACTTCTATTAGAAAACAGGCCCCCCTGCCATGTTTCTAATAATTTTTTGATTTGCTGCAAACTATCTAATAAGGTTTCTGGGGTATTCTGATAGTGCACAGAGTCATCTAATCTGCAGCCTAAGTTAATGAAGTGACTTAACATCACATTCTGCCAATATGTGCCTGTTACTCTGTCCGGAGTCGCTTCTCTCGGGGTGGTTTGTTGGCAATACTAAGCAAGTGCAGGTGCTACAAAGGAGCAAGGTCACAGTGCTTAACTGTGTGGGGCGAGTGGCAGAGGTCCAGCCAAACTCTACGCATCCTTTTCTGAGAACGGAGGGAAAAAGCCAGCTTTGCTTTCCTCTGAGCTCAGCACAACGTGTCCCAGGGCAGTCCCGCAGCATATGGCAGTGGAGGTGTAGCTGTATCACATCCAGGTAGAGCCCCAGGAAAGAATTGTTACTATCAGACTAAGCCAAATTCCTGCCCTTTTCCTCGAGGCTGCTGGCTTCGCACCACTTTGGGAGGCAGCTTTGTCTCCCGTGGTGCAGACCTGGTACTGGAAAAGCAAATGATGACAGCTTGTAGGCTATGCATCCCCCTGCTCATCCTCCACCTCTACCACGACCGCTGAACGAGACCTTTACCCAACAAGATAATTTGGCCGGGGACAAATATTTCAGCCCCTTTCCTAGGAAACTCTTTCCAAATCTAACAGCAGAGCTAGAAGCACCCCACAGCACTCCAAGCGTTGAGTGTGTAAACGGCCATCGCCACCACTTGTTGAGATCTCAGACCAGTGTCATTTTTCAAACTGGCCTGACATTTAATTTTATGCTAAAAATCTCCGCTGACTTCAAGATTCAGGCTGGAAACATTTGCAAGGAATGTGTTAAATACCTGGTGAGTGAGCGAAGATGCCAGCAGCAATCCAGATTTTTCCAGAGCAGCTCTCAGTGCAACTGGAATTCTTCACCACAGACATGCAAAAGCAAGCACACTGTGACCTCTGAGCCAGACTACGGAGAATCTCTAGGGGAGATGATGCTGGTATTTCCTGTGATACTCAGCACTCCTGTGGCCCACAATATGGAAATGTATCATCCATCTGCCTGGGGGGGTATAGAGAAGACTCGGTCTATATTCTGGTCAAGCACAGGTAAATGGAAGAGCTGGGAGAGCACCGTGTGGCTCACCAAGCCCTCCAAGTTCTTTGTATCTTGGTCAGTGGGGATGAGGAGAGGACTTCTGACCATCTGAGCTTTCACAAGCGAGCCCAGGACTTGCACAACGAGCTGCAATAGCTTCTCACGTGGCCATGGGAGGTAATTCTTAACCCCCAGCTCACACTGAGGCTTGGCCATCAGCAGCTCTGAGTGAAACCAGCAGCACTCTTTTTTTTGCTGGGCAGCTGAGGGTATGGAGGCTTAGACCCACACCTCCCAGGTCCCAACAGCATCAGTGAGGGCTCCCTGTGCTCAGCCCATTCTGCCTTTAATATTAATGCTTTAATTATGTTATTCAGAGCAGGTTTCCATCCTCTCTGACACCCCTTCCCCGTTCTTGGTCAAAGCATTTAATCTCTGTGACCCACTTTCCCCACACGTAGCCTAAAGGATGCTGTGAGAACATGTTAACGCTGTGCTTTTGAAATTGTGGGGGGTTTGGCAACTTTCTTTTCGCAGATTTCAGGAGTATTTTATCCCCTGGTGCCTCTCCAGCCCTTTCTGGGTTTTCATGCTTTCTTGGTGCACTCTCAGCCAGCAGGACCGACTTGCAAAGCGCTGTTTGTAGGTGTGCTGGCACCAAGTACCGCTCCATTTTCTACCATGTGTCTGTCCTTTGATATTTAGTTTCACATTTGCTGGAATGAAGCTCTATTGTACAACACCCATCTAAATCCTGAATTAAACCTCCCGGAGTTCATTCTCCTTGGTACTAGCATGGCCAGGATCGTCATCTGCCTCATATTACAAGTACCTAAAATACAAAATCAACTCCCAACAGTGCCGATTCTGCCCTTAGAGTACATCAACAGTCCCAAGACAGCCTTGGAAGCTACACGTAAGCAAAAGGCACGGTATACAGATACTATTTTTAAACATTTTTGTATCCTTTTGCTGTAGCAAGGCCAGGTCTGGTTGCTGCTGATGGGTGATAGCAAAGCATCTGCTATCTTCAGTGCGGAAGAACTGGGCTCGCCCATCTAGGGAGGCCATTGCTGAGACAGGGGATGCCCTGGGGTTGGACTAGATGACCTTTAAAGGTCCCTTCCAACCCAAAACATTCTATGATTCTATGCACAGAGACTGGCATTCAATATAGTGGTGCAGCTTGAGAAGCTAAGTCTAAATAAAACCATCAGGTCACCCAAAGGTGATTTTTTTTTCATCCCCCGCATATATGATTGACTCTACAACTTGTGCTTAATTTTTCTAGAAGTGCAAAATCTGGTCCTTGCAGCTCTTAAGGAGGTTTTAAAATAACTATTCTCCCATCTCTGTGGTTTAAATAGAATCATAACCATACTACTTATAGCCTGGAAGAGAGAGAGGGATGCCAAAATATCAGGCATTTTTAATAGAGTAAGAGAAGGAAAACATTGGCTTGGGTACCAGCAGGATTAGGGATAAAAAAAAAGGCAAGATTTGAGTTAGAGATCACAGTTCTAGGCCCCTCCAGCAGAAGCTTCTTAAGCTTTAAGGAAATAGGATTCTGTACAAATTGGAACCTTGCTGTAATTCGGGTGTAAAACAGGCATGTAAGGCATACTTGGAACACCCTTCGCAGCAAAAGCATCAGTGCCTTGCCTCTGAGTCTCTGTGACACAACTGCACCCCAATACTCTCTACTATTCACTACAGGATCTGGTATTTGAGGGTGAAAATATACTTAGCACCAATAGCCAACATCTGCCATGATCTGAAGTTCTTGACAGCTTTCCTTCTATACGTGCATTTTCAAACAGCTTTGGAAATGACCATTGTGTCTCGCTTTGCTTTCAAGATCCCCCATCCATGGTCGTATCTCTTAGCCCAGCTCTGGCAGTACCAGTCCAGCTTCATCCTCCTCCTGCCTACCTTCTCTGCAGCTATACTGAAAGCTCAAATTGAAAACTTCTCCTTAAGTATTGCCTCTCTGATGTTTCAATCTTGAGTTCGGGGTGGAAAAGCAAGCCATAAAACCAAATCAGAAGCCCCACCTCATTTCATTCCCTGCCTAAGTCTGAAGCTGCCACCTTAACCCTCTTCTGGTATGTCACACACATCTCTTCTGTGCTCACTTCACAGTCAGGAGGACAACTATTTCTCAGTGCTATCTAACAACTTTGGACTCCTCTCCTACAGAAATACTCTTAGCATAGACACACGTCTTCATGGAAATTGAACTTATCTCTGTCATTTTGTGTGCAATTTGCTCCTGCGCTATGATGATCGATGTTTGTAACACATTACATGAAACATCAGAAAAAGCATGTCAGGGACAACTTCCCCTGGGAGTGGCTAACAAGTTGTGTCAGGATCCTGCCGGTTAAAATGCTTCCAGAGAAGCTTTTGTAGAGCAATAAAGCAGGTTAAAATGCTATGCTTAAACATAAAATACCTGGTAAGAATATAGTTTACAAATAAGCGCTGTGTTAACCGAGCCACCACGTTAAACTGCTTTGCCAACTAAAATGAAGCATCAACAATTATCACTCACTTTTCTATTGACAGAAAAGCCATCAGCTACGACACAAATTTGGTTTCAGCAGACACACAGAATTGTGCCGGTTAGACCTGTTGCCCATCATGAACTTAAGTCTTCTTAAAAATAGCTTTAGTCACTTTTATTGGTATAAACACCTAAATTGAGATCTAACAGCAAATAAGGATTGTGCTTGTCCATAATAACCTCAGCTGTGAAATCTACTCAGACACAAGACATACAACCTTCCACATACACAAGTTATTTGTCAGCAAAGCAGAATGCTGCCATTCTGAAACAATTACATACAGTAAAGGTTTTCAAGATTTTATTAAAGAAAACAGTCAAAATGTACAAGTATTACCCAGGTTTGTAGATAACTTCCTATAAAGGCAGTAAAATATGAATTTCAATCTAGGTTTTAAAAACTGCTATAGTTGATTATTTATTTTTTTTTAAAGTTGGTATTTTAAAATCACGTTTCACAAATAGTTCGGAAATATTACCAAATGAATAGTGCAACGAGAAAAATCGAAATTAGTTCTACACTGTTTGCATGTCAAGCAAAAGTTATAAGTAACTGCTTCAAATACTCAAAACTGTTTTGAGAATGAATGAACCCAACAGCTCCCACCAAAAACTGACTTCTGACCACATTAGGAACGTCCTTGTTGTTCACTTAAAATCAAATATTAAAACAACACCTTTTGAGGTCATCAAAAATAACTTTAGTATAAAATTGTCTTGGCCCTTATCAAATATTACATGAGTAAAATTGTTAAGCCTTTATCAAAACAGACAGGAATAGGGAAACAAAAAAAAGATGTCATGGCCTTAATCCATTATCTGTTGGAATCATGTCTAGAAACGACAGAAGCAAGACCAGAAACTTGGAGCCCTGTTTTGTTTTTAAAAACCACACAATCACAAAGAAAAACAGCTTCTTACTGCCTACGGCTTAGGGGTGTTCTGCTCAAGTACCTGTTCCCATAGACAGCAACCTGTTGTGTTCTGAAGAGAGAGAGCATACGCAAAATATAGAAAAATAAATAAAATAGCTTCTTACAGCCTAAGGTTTGGGTGCTGGGTGGTGGTTTAGCATGTCCCCCACAGGTCACACTCTCTTGAGATCGATCATATGCAGAAACATGGAAAATTATATCCATCTTTCTTTTTTTTTTTCTTTTCTTTTTTTTTTTAGAAAGAGAAAAGCCCCCCTACATCCCGAAGCTCTTGAGATCGCAAAGGATGGTGCCCTGGGTGCTCTGGATGCTTTGGCAGCACGGGAAGTGGGCTCGGAGACACACCCTGAGCTCCTTGTTGAAGATGAAGCAGAGGATGGGGTTGACACCTGCCTGGGCAAACGTCATCCAGACGGAGGTGGTCAGGTAGACCTGGGGGATGGAGCTGGCCTTAATGAAGACCCGCAGGTAGCAGGCCACAATGTAGGGGGACCAGAGGAGCAAGAAGAGCAAGGTGATCATGTAGAACATCTTGCAGAGCCTTTTCTCCATCTTAAACTCCTCGAGCACCAGCAGCCTCTTGATCTGGCTGTGGGTGGCCTGCCTTATGCCCACGAGGGTGGGCGGCGTGGGCCCCCTGCCAAAGCCAGCCGTCCAGTTCGCAGCCGCTTGACCGGTGGCTCCCGGCCCGTGAAAGGTCCAGTTCTGGCTGATGGCCGGTACCAGCTGGGCCGGCTTCATCTTGCGGTGGCCGTGGATGAAGAAGAGCAGCTTGATGTAGACCAGGTGGGTGGCGGCGATGACGGCCGCCAGCATGAGCATGAAGCCCAGCGTGTCGTTGGCCTTGACGTAGCGGTGCTCGAAGATGCACTGCTCCTCCTCCCGGATGAACTTGTAGGTGCCCACGTCGAAGACCGGGGGGAAGGCCATGGCCATGGAGAGGGTCCACACCATGCACACCACAGCCAGGCAGGTCCAGCCCGTCATGCGCTTGGCGTAGAAGCGGTGGTGGGCGATGGCCATGTAGCGCGTGACCCCCACGCAGAAGAGCAGGAAGGCGGCGTGGAAGCAGAAGAGCACGGCCAGGAAGGCCAGCACCTTGCAGCTGAGCGGCCCGTGGGGCCAGGCGGCCCCGCTCCGCACCGACAGCATGACGAAGGGGAAGCAGGCCAGCGAGCGGAGCCCGTCGGCCAAGCAGAGGTCCAGCAGCAGGTAGTAAGGGGCGCGGTGCAGGTGCCGGTCCTTGAGGATGAGCCAAGCGAAGAGCACGTTGCCGGCCAAGCTCACGCAGAGGATCAAGCCCAGCGTGGCCAGTTTGAGCCCGGAGGCGCTGAGCAGGCCGCCGGCGCTGGGCAGGTGCGGGCTGCTGCTGCTCCCCAGCTCGCTGCTGTTCGCCATCGGGTCCTTCCTCCTCCGCCGCCTCCTCCTCCTCCTCCTCCTCGGCGGCACCGCGCAGGGTTCGGGGATGCTCTCAGCGCCGCGGCAGCGCTCCGGGGCCGAGGGCAGCGCCTCCCGGANCTCCTCCTCCTCCTCCCCCCGCCGCCGCCTCCCGGGCGCCCCGCGGCGCCTCCGCCGCTGTCCCCGGGGGCCATGCGGCTCCCCCCGCCCAGCTACCGCCCCATGGGGATGGGGATGGGGATGAGGGGCGAGGTAACGAGAAGAGAGGAGCGGAGCAGAGACACCCCCGCCTCTCCCTTACCGCCGCCGAGCTGCTCCTGCGAAGGGGCCGGCCGAGCCTGCGCACAGCGGCGGCGGCTCTGCCCAGCTCCCGCCGAGGACAATGGGGTAAATCCCCCCCTCCCCCTTCTCTCCCTCCTTCCTTCTTCCCTTCCCTTCTCTCCTCCTCCTCCTCGTCCTTCCCTCCGCGCTGCCTCCGCCCCCCGCGCAGCCCGGCCCCTGCGGAGCTGCGCCCTGCGCGCAGCGGCGCGGAGCGGTGCGGAGGGGAACGGTGGAGGAGCGGCGCTGGCAGAGCTGGATAACGGGGGGGCTTGGCGAGCTGAGAGGGCTCCTTCCAAGCACTGCCGTTCTGTGATGCTGAGGGCGCGCTGCCGCAGCCGGGTGGGTGCGGGAATCCCAGCAGGGTGGGGTGGGATGGGATGAGGTGTCCAGCCACTGCTGCTGGCCTGCTGCGGGATGGGATGGGATAGGATAAGATACGATACGATCCCACTGCGGGATAGGATAGGATAGGATAGGATAGGATAGGATAGGATAGGATAGGATAGGATAGGATAAGGTACGATACGATAGGATCCCACTGCAGGGTAGGATAGGATACAATACGATACAATCCCACTGCAGGACAGGATAGGATATGATATGATATGATGATATGATATGATATGGTATGATACAATATGATAACATCCTGCTGCGGGATAGGATAGGATAGGATAGGATAGGATAGGATAGGATAGGATAGGATAGGATAGGATAGGATAGGATAGGATAGGATAGGATAGGATAGGATAGGATAGGATATGATCCCGCTGGGGGATGGGATAGGATAGGATACCATACCATATGATACGATGCGATGATACGATACAATACGATACGATCCTGCTGCAAGATAGGATAGGATGCGATATGATACAATACAATATGATACAATCTTGTTGCGGGATAGGATAGGAGATGATACATTCCCACTGTGGGCTAGGGTACGATACGATACAATCCTGCTGTGGGATAGGATAGGATACGGTCTTGTTGCGGGATAGAATACAATCCGATCTGATCCCACTGCGGGATAGGATAG
>WEIS01071656.1:11478-26098 GCA_013389965.1 Todus mexicanus | reverse complement strand
GCTTCCCCCAAAAGTGTTAGTTATTATTGAATGGAGGGAGGGAGAAACAGGGAGAAAAACAGCAGGTAGAGGGGCTGTGTGGCCAGCATCACCATGCCAGGGTAACCTCCCTAGTGTTTTCTACCAGCTGCTTTCCCATATTTTGGCCTCCCCTTGGTTAGTCCGGGAGGGTCTTTCCATGCTCCCTACAACTAGAGGGCTTGAAATGGCTTCTCTGGCTAGCCCCAAACCTCCACCTTTCCAGCAGCTCAGCGTGTCCCAGGGGGCTCCTGCCACCCCAAGGTGATCTCGTGGGACAAGGAGGCAGGTCCTCACCTCATCTTCACAGAGCAGAGGGTTTGGGGAGCAGGGTGCTGCAAGGGGGTTGCAAGACCACCAGCACCAGGGGCGGAGGACAAAATAAGGCACCATTTGCCAAAAATGGGGCACCTTGTTGGGCACACAAGGGCTCGCACCCTGATTTGGGCAATGTACTGCAGCCTTAGCATGGAAGTGGGAGTAGGATCCTCAGCGGCGTGGGCTGGGAAACAGCCTGCAAACATTCAGCAAGCAGAGCAGCACCCCAAAACCAGACCTTGGCAGGGGGGGTTACCCTGGAAGGGTGCCGCAAATTCACCACCTAGAAGTGGTAGGGGTGGCGGTGGCAGGGGGTGATCGCCAGCTATCTTTTATTCGAGGTGCATTCCCAAGATTTCGGTTAAGTGTAACATAAAACTGTGAAAGTTTAGCAGGGGAAAAGCTTTCCTCCCACTGACCTGGCCGGCCAATCAGAAGGGAGCCCCGCACCTCCCTCACTTCTGACAACTATTTAGCAACTGAGCTCAGCTAAAGTTTCCAAAAAGTTAGAATAACTTCCTCTCTCCAAGACCTCAATTTTTTTGCACAACCCCGGTCCTTGAAATAAGAGCCCTTCAAGCAACCTGGAAAACGTTTGGTCAGCAAAAAAAAAAAAAAAAAAAAAAAAAAAAAGAAAGAAAGAAAAAAAAAAAGCCCTCCTGTTTTTCCAAAGGATCTGTCTCAGGAATTTAAAGCACATTTAAGACACGCACACACACACTCACATAACATAAGGAGGGGGGGAAAGTCTCTTCCCCTCCCCTTCTTGCAGAAAGCATGGAAGAAAGCTCCAGTTCTCCTGTTTCCCCTGTGGATAGCTTGGGGACCAGTGAAGAGGAGCTGGAAAGGCAGCCAAAGAGATTTGGCAGGAAGAGAAGATACAGTAAGAAGTCCAGCGAAGATGGCAGCCCCAACCCAGGGAAGAGGGGGAAGAAGTCCAGTCCCAGCTCCCAATCTTATGAAGAACTACAGAGCCAGCGGATCCTGGCCAACGTCAGAGAGAGGCAGAGGACTCAGTCGCTCAACGAAGCTTTTGCTGCCTTGAGGAAAATCATCCCCACTTTGCCCTCTGACAAACTCAGTAAAATCCAGACCCTGAAGCTGGCGGCGCGGTATATAGACTTCCTCTA
The DNA here is from genome assembly GCA_013389965.1 of Todus mexicanus. Lineage (NCBI taxonomy): Eukaryota > Metazoa > Chordata > Aves > Coraciiformes > Todidae > Todus > Todus mexicanus. The sequence continues at coordinate 24,632 of WEIS01071656.1, read as the reverse complement.
CCAGGTGCTACAGAGCGACGAGATGGACAGTAAGATGACGAGCTGCAGTTACGTGGCTCACGAGCGGCTGAGTTATGCCTTCTCCGTATGGAGGATGGAAGGAGCGTGGTCGATGTCGGCATCCCACTAGCCACCGCCCGGGCCAGGCGAGCCCAGCTGCCGAAGAGGTAGGTACCGATTTCTCTTCTCCTGAATGATGTTCTACGTCTGTCTGGCCACGGGATGAGGCTCCCGTGGCTACCTTCGCCACCTTGGCTTTACTACAGGGCTTGATCTTGCCTGGGGAGAGGTGGCATGGCTTGGTGGGGTGCAGGGATGCTGCTGGGAGAGGGGGTTGGGACCACCAACCTGGAGCTGAAACAGGCAGAGTAGATATATCCAGCTCCCTCTTGCTTCCCTCAGGCTTGTGAAAACTAAACCAAAAAACGTCCAGACAGGCAAAATTGATATATACTCCATTTTTGCAAAAAAAAAACCCCAGTATGTCTCTGCTCTGAGGGGATGGTGGAGCTACGAAGGACCGGTGTTGAGAGCTGGCTGATGAGGGGCAAGGAGGGAAACCACCCCGCGTGAGATTTACCACAAAGTGCTGCTTCAGGGAAAGGTTTTAAGAGAGCGAAAAGCAATCAGTACAACAGGCTGACAAGGGGATCCAAACCAGCTGCCATCCCGCTCCACAGGCGCCCGTGCCTGAAAAACCCAGTGCCGAGCCATCGGCTCCTAGGGTGGCTGCGTCTTCTTCCAGCTCGGGGGGAATAAGGGGGTCTGCTGGACCCAAGCGGGGTTTTGCAACCGGTGCGCCCCAGGTTGCGCTTCTCCGAGAAGAAACGAGCAGCAGATGTCGGCTGCAAGCCCCGGGCTGTGCCCCTTCCCCCTCACATAACAAAAAGTAAACAAGGATAGAAGAAACTTTGCCAGATTTTTTATGTGCTTGGTTTCCCTTCCCCAAAGTGCCGGTGAAGCAAAGGCTGGTGTTAGATGGAGTTTCTTATTTACTCTCGGCGCTAAAATCCTCTCTCATCATTTTCCACTAGTGTAAAACTACTTCCTCTTAAGTTGCTTTTGTAATACTTGGGGAGGGAGGAATCAACAGTAAGAAAGTAGGTAAAAAAAACCCACAAACCAACAGAGAGACTCTTAATAACGCCCTCATCTCAAGCTAATTAAGCAGAGCAGCTCTGTGTTGTGTCAGCCAGAGTTTGCATAGGGCCGATCAGTCTGTGGCTCGGTACATAAAGCAGAGCCCAAGAACCCATTTCGCCCAGCAAACACTCCAAAGGGAAATTTGCTCCCCCCCTCATAACGTCGCACATGATGTAAAATGAAATAATTTCATCACGCGGAGAATTGGCTCCTTAAAGACGAAAAGAAAGTTTACCCCAGCCCATTGGCCGGGCCTTTTTAAAGAGGCAAAATCAGCTTTGTTTTAGCAGCAATAAACAGCCTGTTTAAAAAAAACAAACCTTAAACAAACCCCCCAAAAACCTCAATGCATCTGAAGTGCCTTGTTCGAAAAATCCCAAAAAGTATTCAATAAGGATTTACTAGAGGCGTAAAAATGAAGACTTCAAACCGTTTTAGAAACCGCTTCAAGCAAATGTTTCGCTTGCATCCTAAAACTGTTTTTTAACCATAATTAAGGTTTCCACGCACTCATCTAGGGACTCCCCCCAGAATGCCAGGCTATTCAAAAATCAGTTCCTCTCCCCATTGCACAAGCTGTCTGTTATTTAATTCTGCTTAAATAGGTAACGTTGCTGTCGTGGGTTTTGCGGCTATGGTCGGCGTTACTATTTTGTTGCGTGCTGTGCCCTAATTTCAACTGCAAAAAGCCAAAGTCGAGCCACTTTTTAACAGGATAAACCTTCCGTTTATAAAACAAAGTGCCTTTTCCCATGCCAATCTGGCTAAAAAAGCTGCAGCAAATAGATTAAAACAAAACCCCCAACCACTCCACCACGCAAAACCCCAGGCTTCTTGTCAAAAACAGATGTAAAATGTCCCGAACACATATTTCCTCAGCAGCTTAGATTGGCTGAATGGTGAAGTGCTGGGATGGAATAATGCATTTATTCTGTTGTTCCCCAAATGATGTGCTGCCATTTTGCCAACAACGTTTTTCAAGCTGTTATCTCATATACAACCATTCCTCTCTATCACGTATTATTTCAGCAGCAAAATCTGCCTATTTTTTTTAAACCCTATTTTAAAAAAAAAAAGCGGTTAGTTGAATTATTATTATTAGCGTTGCTCCAATGAAGGAGGATTTTAGATGTAGGTGCTCAGATTGTCCTTACTCAAAAGAGATTCCGAGGGGCATTTCAGACGGAAAACTCACGATGTAAAGCCAAACCCCGGCAAGTTTTCAGTTTGCTGGGAGGGAATTCTTATTCAGCGCCTCTGCCATAACCCAACTACCAGCCCGATGGTTAGAGATGTCTCTTTGCTCCTTGTTTGGGTGCCTATTAGAGGAAAGTCACCTTTCCTCGAGCCCTGAGGAGCCCTTGCCTCTCCTTTCCGTGCCTGAGTGTGCGTGCACACGCGTGCGGTTGAACTGTTGAAAACGTTGTTGACAAATGGCCTGGTGTGGTGCGGTGTCAAGTTCTATCGTTTACGGCGACAAAAATTACGTCTGCCAGCAAAGAAAAATATAATAATAAAAAAATACGATAAGATTCTCGAGAAACCTTTTAAAATGGGCAAACTTAGCGAGGTAGTGCAACACAAACGTCTGCATGGGTCATTCCTGGCCAGAGGAGTTTGTATGCGTAACAGGGGAGCAGCCTGTACAGTCTTGATGGCAAAAAACCCTCAAGAAATAGTTCTTTGGGTTTGGGATCAGCTCCTGCCTTTCCAGGGAAAACTTTGCAAGTGCGGCAAATGTTGGGTGAACACGAAAGGGTGAGGATTGCCGCGGCCATCCTCTCTTTTCCCCGGGTTTCGGGGACAGATCAGCAAGGAAAGGTTTTCTCCTTGGAGGAACAGTCATTCCCCTTCAGCCACAAACGAAAAAGAGAGAAGCTTTTTGATTAGAAAATCAAAGCCTTGGGAACTGGTAAAATGCCACCTGGCCTCAGTGAATACCAGCAGGTCACTGCTGCTCGCTCCTCCAGCCACAAGAAGTTTTCCTGTTCTGCTCCACGTAATTACAGGCAACTTACTCCCATCATTTCAAGAAAAACAGGCGCAGTTTTGCAATTAGTACTCTAGGATGTTTCACCAGACATAACCACGCAGAGCCTTCCTCCCCCAGATCTCCCCATCCTCATCACCAGCACCTGTGCCCCTTGTTTTTCAGCCACTTTCCTCTTTCTCCTTCTAAATGTTCAAGGTGCATTAAACTACCGAAAAATAGAACCCAACAAAAATTCAGGAGAAAAAAAAAAAATGTGCCCTATTATTCCATTTAGTAGGAAAAAAATCCTGGGGTGTCAGGAGCATCAAAGTGTAACTATAACCCAGTAAGACCAGTCGGCCAGCAAGCCCCTGCTTCCCACTCACCACAGCAAGGCTTGGGCTGAGCCTTTAGACTCTCCTGGGCTGGTACTGGCACTAAAAACTCCTTTTCCCTTTTTTTTTTGTGCTGGGGAAGCTGCAAGAAATGAGTGCGTGTGTGACACGCAGCCCTCTTACTGTTGCCCCCTCAGCCTTCCAGGGCTGTTTCCAGTATAAAACACCAGCATCCTATTTCATTTTGTCCTTAAAGAAGCAAACAGATGTTATCTCTGCTAGCCCTGGGAACAACCTACTTCTGTGGTATATGAGAGCAGTTCAGTTAACCGAGGGTGTTGTGACACTGGAACTAAGCCCTTTCTGTCCCCAAAGCCCTATTATTTTTTTTTTAAATACGCATCCTTAGAAAAATGTAAATACGTTTCCTTGACAGGAAGGATTGTAAAGTTTGGTATTTACATTAATACGCTTGTAGCGGGAGGTTTTCATCTCAGTGCATTTAAGAACCCAGCAAAATGCACTTTGGATCCTCTGTTTACGTTCGTGTCTGTCCTTGGGAAAGAATAAATCTGTTACACAGCAGACACCAAATACATTGCAGCCAGCCAGAAAACACTTGGGCTCTGAGACCTTTGAAAGAGAGGGTGCAAGGAAAATGCTCCGGAGAAGGAGACAGGCAAAAATCAAATCTGCTGTGAGCTAGATGCATATAAACTAATTACCAATCATAATGAGTTAGACACACACACGGTGGAGGGAAAATGTTGGATCAAAACCGAAGAACCGCTTAAGAAGAGCGGCAAAAGGACGTTATTGCTTCATCTGCCAGAGCCAGGGCTGTGGTAAAAATCCTATCAAGAGAGATGTGCATGGAAGGGTCATTAAGGGAACAGGCAAGGCATACATTTCAGCTAAGTAGACCTAATTTGTCTCCAAATTAGTCATCCTCACACCGGACATCTGTGCGGAGTGGCTCTAATTTTAAAAGCAACTGAAGTATCCGCATTAAAACAAAGGAGACGATTGCAATGCTTCTCCTTTGCAACCTCCCTTCGCATTCCTTCCTTCAGTGCTTTTTGGGGCAGTATTTCATAGAGTCATAGGTAGCAGTGATAAATTAGCCTTGGAGATCACAGCAGCTTCGCACAGAGTCAGTACAGATCCTGTAACCACCGCTGAAACCTCTTCTGGGGACGTTTCTTGTCACTCTTTCCCCCTAGCAATATAATTATTTTTATAGCTGTAGCTCCGAGAATCATTTCCATGTGCTTCGGCATGACTTTGAAATCTCCAAGCCTGAAATCTCCAGAATTTATGTCTCGCTGTAGAGCCGTAGGAATAGTTTGATGAGGCCATGAACACATGAGGGAACGCCACCATAACCCCGAGCACCAAGCGAGCTCGACATGTAATCAGGGAGTTACAGCTGCTCGTCAGGGAAAACACATTTCAGGTGGCTTCTACCCGCTCCAAGCTTTGCAGAAGATTGAAAAGAGGGGGAAGGAAAAAAAAAAAGCTGATTAAAATAAAGTGCTGTGCCATGAAAAATGTGCTGGGCTAGATTCTTAGCTGGCTCCGAGCAACCTTGCTGCTCCTTGCTCGCTGACAATCGCATCCGACATCTCTGCGAGTCGCTCCGAGTGATTTGGAGAGTGCTATAAACCATTGCTTCTGATTTACTTCTCAGGCAAATTCAGAGGAGAAGAGAAAAAGAGAAGTCCCCCAGCTGGATATGAGCAGCCTCGTGCTAATTAATGATTAGTTTGAGAATTAAAACAGTAGAAATATTCATCGGAGGGGGGGAGAAAACACCCTACTCTAGGCAATTTAATTAGATTTGTCGTTGTAGAAGATGACCACTCAGCAACAACAACTAATCATACACAAATAACAAATTAAGACAGACGGACAATAAATCAAAGCAAGGCAGCCCTTACCCTTCCACCCATATCTTTAACCGCTTCCAAGCCAAACCTGGCCAAAAGCAGTCGGTCCACCCAGCCCATGCCAGGGCACTGCAACTGTGCCACGGGGTCCAGCTTTTGCAATGTCTTTGTCCTTCTCCCAGCAAGGAGAGCCAGTTAAGCAGCGAAGAGGCTTTTCTCCAGCAAATACCCCTTCAACAACCCTTTGTTAGGCTCTGCTCAACCTCCCTGGCACTGCTGGCGCTTGTATTTTCTCTGCGTGCGTGTAGATGAGTGTGCAAGGTGGGGATCAGGGTTCTGGTAGTTCTTTGGGGTGTGCTTTTTCTCCTGCATTAAAGCAGGGTTTGCTTTGGGGGTTGATTTGTAAAAGAAAGGATCTCTTTTTGAACTTTTTCCATGATCCGTCGCACTTAGAGTCCAAGGCTTTTGGCTTTTAGTAGTAAGGACAGTATTTACTCAGGAAGGGGAAATTAAGTGATTAAATAAATCACCCTTCCTCCTTCGAAAATGAGCTGTCACATCATGGGAAGCAGCATCAGGAACCTGGAGACAGGAGGACCTTGCTGCAGGAAGGTGCAAATGGGATAAGGATGATTTTGGTACCACTCCCATAAGAAAAACCCTGTTAAATAAGCAACAACAACGGTTAAACCCTGATGCTAACAGAGGGTTTCAAAGAGGCCATTAGATCCCTGATCTCTCCAGGCTGTCCTTCCCAAATTCTCAGCCTTTTGGGTGCAAAGGGTATTTTCGATCTAATCCTCTGAACTGAACCCAGGAAAGGCAGCTCGGATGTTCTCCCAAACCAGCAGCCAGCGGGTGTTTGTCCATGCACAGACTTTCATCCTACCCGCAGGTCCACCAGGCTGGGCTCCCTCCGAGAAGGGGAGAGCTGAGCACCCTCAGATCTCTCCCAGGGATTTAAATTTGTGAGCTTTCGCTTGATTCGGGATGTATTTTAGTTGGCCGTTGCATTTTAACAAGGGATGAGAGTTAGGCAGACCCAGTCTCGTGCAGCTTCCAGAAGTGGTGAGACATCAAAAAGAATATAACCCTTGTGCCCCATGCCATACAGTGAGCTGGAAGTGAGCTATAGTCCCTCCTCTTCCTCCCATCTTCTCTTTTCTATCCTTTAACCACAGCTTGGAAAACAGAAAAAAAAGGAGTGGTGGGGAGAAGAGACAGATGTCTACTGGTTCAGCTTGATATATATTCACTGGAAGAGGTCCAGTAAGCCTGTACTAGCTTTAATTGAATTCCTAATAAGATAGTTTTGCCTTGTTAACTGCCACCCCCAAGAAGCAGCTTTACCATTTCCTTAAGACATATTAGACCTGCCAACTGCACACTTTAAAAATGTATGAATTAGATTCTGGATGAATTTAGCCATCAAAAATCCTCATGCAGTAATCTATACGATTATGTCTGGTTTAAGCCACTCGAGCCTCCTTTAAAGAAAAAAAAAATTGTGTTTGCGCTTAAATGTAAATAAACCTTATTGCTCAGCTAAGAGAGATGCGGGGAGATCACGGCTCTGCTGAGGCTCCTGTTAAAAAAATATCATTTGATCCAGCTTGGAAAATTCAGTAGGGTGGGATGGAGCCAGGAAGAAGATTTCATGCAGACAGCAGCATTTTATGTGACTGGAAGATTCCCGAACACATCCACATCCAGCACCCCCGACACCAAACTCCTCAACAAATTTAATCTGCCAGAGGGATCTCACATGGCCACAGCTAGGTAGGATGTTTATGGCATATTTTGTGTGCGCTGTGATGAAACCTCACTGTGTAACCGCTTGTTAGAAAAAATTCCAAGAGAGGAAGCTCAGAAAACCATGGGTATATTAAAAACTTTAATCCCTCTGCACTAAGTGTGCCTGGGGAGCAATGCAGTACCCCAATACCCCCCATACCATCACCCCACTGATGCTACTAGGAGCCCCACAGCGCAAAAAACACCCCATCCTGGACACGCTCAGGATAAAAAGAAGCAATAAAACATCATTTTGTTGTCAAAAGGTAAGCAGCAAAACGCAGAGAAACAGCGTTTCGTTGCTGGTACTCTGCATTTCATCTCTTCCCTTTTGATATTTAAACAGTCCCATCCCACTGAGAACTTTTACCAAGGGTCACATACATATAACAACACTTATAGAAGCACTGTCTATTTAAGAATAAAGCTATAAGCTCCTACTTGGACCTTCAGAGAAGAGACCATGAAGGAAAAGAATGCTGCGAGGCTGGGGTGCACATCGGGCACGGCCCAGGAGGAGTCCCAGCACTCATGGGTGCTCAGCGATGGCCCCCTCAAGCATAAGACATGATGGGGCTCCCAGGAGAAAAGCAGAGAGGACACAATCAAACTATTAATTAAAGGAGTTAGAATGGGAGGAATAACATCAAGACTTCAAGCGTGTCTCCTTGTCCGTCTTGCACACTTCTCACTAGGATGCTCAACACCTCTTCCACGCCACGTAACCAACAAATTGCATCCCACAGGTACCTTTTGACAATTCTCATGAGCTTAAGCCTTTTTTCCCCTCAAAACACAAGCTTGCCCAGAGGGCTGTGGCACACCAGACATTGATGGGCACCATGGCATGGGGTGGGTGGCAAGCACGGGCTCGATTCAAGGGCATCTGCGTGGAAGTGGAGAGCGTTTGGCTATGGCAGCACTGCTGGGAGTACCAGGGAAGCACCATAAAACTACATCTTAAAAAAAATCTATGCATACAACATAGAAATGTGTGTTTTTCCACAGTGGACAAGATGGTTATTCTTCATCTGTTAAAGAAATCTATTATTTCGTTTGATAAGTCAGGAGATTTCTGATATCGCCAAGTTCTTTTTGCTGCTGCTAATTACCCGCAAGATACTTCAGGCACGATCCTGCAACCTCCTCATTCAAAGCTCTCTTCCAGCTCGGTGGGGTTCTATGCACTGAACAACCAGATATTTTGCTAAGAGGTTTTTTATCCTTTGCCATGAGAAGGGCTGTTTAATAGAATACCATTAGTGCCAGCACTAAATAATCTCTCTTCTGTACTGTATGGGTCTGAAATGTTGGAAGGCAACTGGAGCGCAGCTGAGAGCCTGCTTTCTCACCACCTTCCCTGATAATTTGCACTTAGGTTTTGATACCGAGAGGTGGTTCAGAGCACCAGGTTTGGAAATGTCCAAGCCACAGTTTGTACCTCAAGGGCAAGGAGGATCAGGGCATCCTTTTCCAGTGATCCCCTGGGAAACATTGAAAAGGCACAACCTAGCGATCAATATTCCTTGCGATAATGTGCACGGAGTAACTCACTACTGTTTGCATGTTCATGATGAGGAAATTAGTAGTAGAGTGACATAACAAGACCCCAAACCACTCCAAAAATATAATTACAGGATAATGAGGATATGGGGCAGCATTTTCAGCCTTGAATTGGGTGCTCGAAACACGTCGATTTTCAAGAAGACTGAGTTAATCTGGAAGTTTTGCTCGTAAGGGTTGTTATTTTGTAAATCAGGCAAAACTTTCACTCTCAGTGGGTGGCAAGAGGTAAATATTTTGAAGCGGTTGAGGAGCCGAAGGGAAACAGCCACAGCTCTGAAAATTGTAGCTGTGGATTATGTCAGAATGAAAGAGAAATACCTTGCTTAAAAAGCAACAATTGTCAATATCTCTTTTTTTTTTTTCATACTGGTTTATGGTTCTCAAATATATCATTACGAGCTCATTTTCTGCTGCGATAAGAAAGGTTTTTCAGTGTCACATAACACCTGAGCAGGTACATGTATGAGTTTTGAGGACGTTTTATATCTGCCCACTCATCTCTACTCCTGCAGAAACCAAACTTGTTTATAGCACATTTGGAGCTATTTCCTAATGCTGAAATTTCTCTTGCCGTGCAAATCGGCCACGATGTGTTTTTGTTCCCCAGTGCTGTTCGTCCTTAATCTTTCACTTAAATGCTACTACGCAAGTTCTCACGCAGCTCTAGAAGCATCTGCATTGTTTTAAGAGACAAAACCCCTTTCTAGGTGGGAAATTCAGCCTTACCCTTTGAATTACTCATCCGCTGCTCGGATCGGTCTGCCCTTTAGCTCTGCTTTTTTTTTTTCCTCCAAGCACGTCCTTAAAATTGCACACACAGCCAAAATATTTCTAAAGAGGGGTTTCTCAGTTGTTTCTGCTGGGCCACACCAGCAGACCCAGCCTGAATGAGAAGTTTGGAGAACCCCAGGGGAGAAATTCCACACAAATACACAGTTCATCCATGCAAGCTGCAGCACCCTATGCTGGGCACCCTCAGCACAAGTTCATCTTAACGTTGCATATTAAAGAAGTCCTCCAAATTGCATCTTCCCCACACTGAGAGTGTTTGTTCACACTGTTGGCACAACAGACTTGTCCCCTGGCGCAGATGAGCTCTAGGGATCAGACAGTGATCCGGCAAGCACAGGGCAAGCTCCTGGGGATACGGTGGTGTCAATTGCACCTTGGATCTGGACATAGGACTTCTTCACGGGACAAGGCCAGCATAGCCCAAATGTGCTTTGGGAGGCAAGAGCCAGCACCACCATGGTGGACGCAAAGAGGGAGAGGAGGAGACAAAAGCTTCCTGGACCTCTTGCAGGGGGTGCAGGCCAGAAATCTATGCCTACAGCTTTGCAAGAGACCTGGTTGCTGGGACTATTTGGGACACTGGTGAGTTTTGAGTTGTTCCATAGGAACAAACATGACTGATGAGGAACCTGCAGCTTTGTAGATGTGGCACAATCAAGGAGGAAACTCAGGAAAGCTGTTGGCCCAGTTCTGGTGTACAACACAGAACAGGGCTTTAGCTGCCAAGCAAGCTCGCCGCTTCCAGTAGCTTCAGTTCTTGTAGGTGGGCATGTGAACTGGCCACGGCACAGGAATGCCCACTTCAGGAACGACAAACTAGCCCTTAACACAGCTCCAGCCAAAGTGCTCAGCCCTTTGCAGACACTACTGGGACCCTGGGCACCCCCTAGCATCTCAGTGCAGGCCAGGAGCCATTAAACTCGGGGTGTTCACTTCCCTGGTTGCCAAAAATCCCAGCATAAGGAGGTAGTACCATCAGACTTTTACTCCAACAGGTCCAGGAGGCATCAGAGAGGGCTGAGAGGCAGATGAGACTGCTCCTTCCATTTTCATTTTCTTAGGAAACTAAGAAATTTAAACAGAAGAAAAAAAAAAAGAAGAGAAAAACAGCATTTGGCAGCAAGCAGAGGGTGGGGATCTCTGCCAAGGCCTGGACAGCTGTACCTTCTTCACTAGCGAGTTGTGTGATCAGCAAGGGCTGTGCTGAAAGCCAAGAGGAGTTACCATAGCTGCCACATTGCATTTTGCTGATCCTCCCTCTGGGGGACACCTTAAAGAAACAAACCCACCCTAACAGCTCCGCCAGCACTCGCGCTCCGCCGTGCATCAGAGGAAAACTATGGGTGAACTTGCAGGGTTTGTGGTTTATGCTGGGCTTTTATGGTGGGTTTTTTCCCCACACACACACTCCTTTTACACGATCTCCAGCATTTCTGATCCAAAATGAAAGGACAGGGGAAGAGGAGAGTAGTTTATCCGAAACTACTTTTTTCTGTTTTATGAGTATAAAAAGGCCGCCCACCCTTCCCATTCACGGCCCCAGCAGTGCTCCCACGGCTGGACCTTCCCCGACAGCTTGAAATAACCCAGGAAATTGTGCAAAGCCCCGGCGGATCCGATCCTGCCCAGCTGGAGGCACGCACAGCTCTGCAGCCAGGACCAACCCACCCCAGCCCGTAGCCTCGCGTTGCGAATCTTGAAGCTTTTGCTTGGCAGGGGTCATAAAAATAGCAGAAGGGAAGGCTCGCGTCAGGAGGAGGGAGGGAGATGTGATGAGCACGAAGGAGCTTTGAGGAGCACTGATGGGCTGTGCTTGGCTCGCAGCAGATACTCGCTGGGAGTGTTCCTGTGAGTCCCAGGCAGTGGCAGGGGGAAATCTCCTCTCCCCTCCCAGTTGAGAGATTAACAAAACAAAAGGCTCTCAGATTTCTTTTTAGACAGAAAATTATTCTTCCTTTTCCTGAGGACCAAAGCAAGAGACCTGTTCCCAGGTGTTATGCCTGCTCTGTCTGGCCCCTACATGACAGCCAAGCACTTCCCAGGTTTCAAGATTTAATTTTAAGCTCCTCAGTGAAACAGCCTTCTGACCTACAGCACCTTCTTTCACATAGCCTGCCACGTGTCCTCTTTTTCCGTCATAAAGTTCATTTTCCTTGAAACCATCTCCAGAAGATACTTCCAAGGAGCTGAGCTTGCTCCAAAGCCATACCTCGTTCTCAAACTTAGCGTACAAACATCCCAGTGATGCACAAATATATTTAGCTGGTCTGCCTTATCCCAGCAGCCCCTTAATTACCAGTTTCCCAGGCTTAGAGAGATCTGTTTGATGAGAAAGGTGAGAAATCACAGGAGCCCAGCACAGCTTGCTCCTGGGCTCCTTACTCAGCATCTGCTGGCACTAGAGGGCAGGAGACACTATATTAAAGAATAAGGTGGGTTTGAGGTTGCATTCGAGGGGCACATCTCGGGGATGTCTAACAAGGACCATGCAGCGTATCTGGGAGCAGCCAGGAGTGTGTAGGACCCAGATTTTGCACCGAGAACATCCCACAGCCGTGATCACCAGGACAACAGGCTCACAGGTTATTTAATTTAGGGCCAGAATGCCAAATGGCATCAGAGGCACTTCCACCAGCTGCTTTGCTGTCTCTGTAAGCCAAGGCGAAACATTTTGCCTCACATGAGGGATGCTCTGAGCAGGGTTCACCAACACCGTGTGGCAGGTTTCAGTCAAAAATGTCTGGAAGATCCATGAAGCTGACAAGCTACTCTGCCAATGTTGTAGGTCAGATTCTTGGAAAGAATCTTTTTCCATGCACATCAACCAGCTGATGCTCAGGCAGTTGCCAAGATGCTCTTTCTAGGTAGAAAAAAAAAATATATGGTGGGTTCTTTTTAAAAAAAGTCTCGCTACTTTCTCTAGTGTGTTTTTCTACATATGCCGTCAAAGCTGTATTGTTCTCATCTTAACAGGAGATTTTAGATCAGCTCCAAACCAAACAAGCACAGGTTTACTCTGTTCCTCTATCGACAGCCACTTCAATAAACAACCAAAATTGTAAAATTTTACTCCGAGCGGGTCACGCAGCACAGACCTTTCATTAGCAAAAACCTCATAGAATTGGCAGTCCTCAAGAGCAAGGTAATTTGTGGTCTACACACAAGAAAAACTTCTCTCAAGCCTCCCAGAGCTCTGTGCAAGGCCCTGATCCTGCAACCACAGTATGCCACCCAGAAGCATGGTGGATGCAGACACCCGGTATGTGACTGCAGAAAATGTTGTGGGCTGCCAGCCAGGAGCAGGAGGTTGCACCCTGAACAGGCAATAACTTTTTTGACATCACAACTTGTAATATGCGACGGCAACTGAACGGATCGGGTTGTAGCAGTGTAACAAACTGTGTCAGGGCGCAGCCTGTTTCCACCTACTATGCCTGTGGCGCTGAGGGGTGTGTCACAGTTTGGGGTCAGGGCACCCCCCAAATCTGCAACAGAACGCTCTCTCTCCCTCCCCACACAAAAAGGGAAGAAAGGAAATAAAGGAGAGAGACTTAGCAATCAGGAAACTAGAACAGCTTTACTAACAAATGAAATAATAACAATAATAAAAAGTAAATATATACAAATATGTGCAAAACCAGTATCAACCTCGCCCCCCCCCCC
>WEIS01071656.1:0-11411 GCA_013389965.1 Todus mexicanus | reverse complement strand
GGACTTGGCAGTGTTGGGTAAACTGTCAGACTCGGTGGTCTTAAAGGTCTTTTCTAACCTAAACAATTCCCTGATTCTGTACCAGCAGGTCAGCAAACAGTGCAGGTGCAGGATGCAAGGAGCATCTCTCAGATACTGGTACCCACAGGCCTGCCAAAGAGCATCTACCCTTCACTGAGTGGAGTCCCCATCCCTGGAGGGATTTAAAAGACATGTAGATGTGGTATTAGGGAGATGGTTTAGTGGCAGACTTGGCAGCGCTGGACTGGATGCTCTTGAAAGGTCTCTTCCGACCAAAACAACTCTATGATTGGGGTACCTAGTAGCAAACTGAGCCCCATGGAGATGCTGTACCCCCAGGACTCTGTGCTGCAGCACCTCAGCACAGGGCTGGATCCAACCATGTCCCAAAGCCAGCAACCCCTGCTCCAAAGCTGCATTTTAAGCTGAGACACCTGAAAGCCCAGGGAGAGCTTTCATGCAGTTTCGGTTTACGGATGCTGCCTCAGTTTCCCCTCTGATGTGCAAATTCTAATACCTTTCTTTTGAAAGCCTGTTGCCTGCCCACCTTGTAACCTCCCCATGAGACAGGACCTTCCTGCAAACAGAAGGGATCCACATGCCACCAGACTGGTTTTTTCTCTACCTAGCCCCATGCATCCTTCTTGCTTGTTGCCCCCTCCCGGTACCTCGAATTTTTAGGTGGGTTTTGTATCCCAGAGGGATCTGACCACTGCTAAATGGAAACCGGTTCTGCACTGGGGCCAGGCTGAGAAGCCCATCTACAACAATTTATATGCATTTCACAGCTTCTCATTTCAGCAATCTAAATTGCAGATGTGCACTTCAGATTTGGAGCGAGACAAAACGGAAGGAAAAAGGTTAAGCAGCTCTGTGAGTCACTCCAATACACGACCTACTGTTGATTTAGAAACCTACCTCGGCAGTAAATACAGAAGAAAGTTCTCCAAACTGTTTAACCTTTTGTATTCTGGCCAGCAAAACAAATAAACGAGAACAAAACATCCCTCCAGAGTCAGAAGAGCAACAAAGCTGAAAAACACTGCAGTGGAGTTAGCACCGGAAAAAAAAAACCACTACCCAAAACAAGTGACCTAAAGAGGAGGGGGGTGAAAATGGAGAGGAAAAAAAAAAAAAAAGAGCAACAGACATGAAAGGCAAAGAGACAGACACGTGTTAGTGGAGCAGATAAGGCAGAGAGTACAGAGAGCAGGCTCCAGGAGCTGCTCCAGCCAGAAAAACCACAGTGAAGGCAAGAAACAACTTTCCAAACAAGCAGAGGGAAGCTGCATAATAATAATAAAATAATAAAACAATACAGCCCAAACCCTGCTCCTGCTGAATCAGGAGGGCTTGGGTAGGAAGGGACCTTTCAAGTTCATCTAGCCCAACCCCTTGCAGTGAGCAGGGACATCTGCAGCTAGAGCAGGTTGCTCAGAGGTCCCCAGTAGGAAGACTCAACAGACACCAGCACTCACTTTGTGCAGAAGTGCACTCAGACGCTCCTTAGAGTTACACAGACCCAATGTAGCCACTAAAATCCCCCATTATTTATCCAGTTATTTTGATTGCTGCACCAGGCTGAAAGCAAAGGACACCTCAGCTGCACAAGTCAGGAAGAGCTCAGTGCACGATTGCAAACAGGCATCACGTACAGGTAGAAAGGAACATTCACAGGAGAATTAGTTTTACTGGAAGCAGGTAAGTCTGATTGTGCAGGCAGAGTGTTGAGGAAGCTCTGCAGAGAGCTGGCAATGAAGACGTAGAGCAGGCAGTGCATGGAGGTGCCCTTATCTTAGCTCAGCAAGTCCCTGTGAATTTCTGGAGGCAGCTGAGCCATCCAAACACCCCCCAAGATCTTGTTGAATCGCTTCTATCTTCAAAGCCCAGGGTGTAGCAGCGGAAGGAGAGCTTTCCTTGGGATTTGAGGCACTGAGTGGGAGTTGAGAGAAAGGCCAGCATCTGCTGATCTCAGGGTACCACCAGGAGAATACTGCACAAGGATCTCGAGGAGTTCACTTGGGCCAGAGCCATCCCGAGGTCTCCACTTAAAGCAGAATCACTCCAAAGCTGTATAATGGGACTGGGGGAGCCAAGGGGGCTTTAGAGTCGCAACGGTTGCGATGATTAAAAGTAAAACTGATGAGCAAGCTTTTATGGCATAAATCAGGCTTTCCTTAAATATTTAGGCATGCTTTAAATCAGCAGCGCTGCGGTTCGCAAACCACCAGGGAGAGATTTTACAGAGATGGGGATATATTTTTTTAAAAAGAAAAGTCACCATTATGGTCAGCACAGAGACACAAAACTCAGGGTAGAGACAGAACCACCTGCGTAGTGCTGGTATATAAGATTCAAACCCAAATATCTCTTGGGCTAATTTCTCCCCTAATTTCCTAGATGAGAGGTGCAATCCTTCTCACTTCCACTTGCACAGCAGAAATAACCAGTGCTGAATATACAGCTGAACTTCTTTGTTATAAATCACACCAATACCCAGAGCACCTCTCTCCTCCACCTTGCTCTGGAAACTCTCTTTTGTTCCTACAACTCTGCCCCTGGTTCCTCCCCATTCCCTGGCAGCTTCTAGCCCCTGATATCAGACCTGAACTGAGACAGGATTTCAGAAAAACAGACTTCAAGCTTTTTTTGCTAGTGTTGAACGCTTCAGAGATGATGTGTTAAGGCTTTTCCACCTAAAATCTAAAGGCTAGAAATACAACCTATTAAAAATACTACATTGATGGATTGAATAAGACACTGCACGCTCTGTTAACAGCATTATTAAAAGAAATCACACACGACTAATAAAATACCAATAAAGCAGGGCTAAAGGCAGACATAACAGCAAGAGAGGTTTCTGATATAGGAAGGAAAGTAGAAAGTATTGTAATTCTGGCATTCCAGATGTTGACCCAGAGGTGTTCCCAAATTGTGGACATTTTTAGATGCTTCTCTGTGCTTCCATCTATTTCTTTTCCTTCCCTTTGCTGTACATCCTAATACACTGGCATTTGCTTGCTACAGGTAGGATTCTCCTCCATCTTGCAGCTCCCCACGTCCCCCTGAGATGCAGGATGAGATCTTGTGAAGATGAAGCTTCTTGCATTGTAACTATAACAGATGACGCCTGGTGGTGGGAGGGAATTAGGGGGGATTTAAGCATCAGCTTCCTCTGAGGTAGGACAAACCCACACCAGTTACACTGGAGGAGAATTTCACGCTGTTTTTAAAGCCTTGTGTGAGGAAGAACCCTAAGAAGTGCCATCATAGAGCTGCCAGCAGCACATGTGCTCACACACATCTCCCTATCCTTTGATGGTATCAAGTTGAGTCTGACAGACAGCAAGGAGCCCGAAACTGGGAAAAGGCACAAAGCTGAGGGAGTCTATGCTTGGAGATGAGCTTAGATCCTTCCTTCATACGCATCAGGATACTTTTGCAGCATGCCCTGACCTGGAAGGGAAAGCAGCCTGGTAGAATAACCCAAGAGTGTTTGCCAAGAAGGGACTGAGGGGAGGGAGGGAAGGAAAGGAAGAAGAAAATATTTAATAACTCCCAAATCATTTTTAAAAATTCATTAGCTATTATTTCAGCTGCGTGACCTCCTGAAGGGACTTTCTAGACGGCCAGATTACGCAGTCAACTGAAAATATAAATAAGTACGGAAAGGGCAGAGATCATTTTGCTCGGCCAAAACGTGTGGGATGTCAGGTTAAGTTTCCTGTAGGGCACATCCATTCCCTTCCAGGAGATGAGGGTGGCCCGACAGCTCCCCCAGTCTGAGGACACCTCCCCAGCCGGCAGGCATGACACAAGCAAATGAGTTACTCATTTGGGGAGCGCTGATTTCCAAAGACTTCCTGCCGGTCCCGCAGGGACAGAAGCGCGTTGTGTTGCTGCAAGGTCTCCAGCTGCAGTTCAAGTGGGCTGCAGCTTCAGACATGTCACAGAGATGAGCTCCCAGCCAGGCACACAGCTCTGGGGAAGGAGCTTTATCCTTCCGAGCTGCAAAACTCACATTGGGGTAGGGGCAAACCAGGCAGTTCCTTTCCATTTCTCACTTCCACCTTCAAGGTCAAAGCGTGTGCCACAAAAATCAGCCAGGCTCCCTGAGCCCATCTCCTAAAACTTCATTTCATTCACTCATTTATTGACACGAGTTTAAATAACAGCTGGTTTTAGGGAGCCTTTAAGCTGAGGAACAACTGATGCTTAGAAGTCTACCTAAAATTACCTTTGATGTCAGGATGTAGTAAGAAATACAACTAACCACATTTGCCAAGAACTGAGGATCAGGAGGAAGAGGAGGCTCTCCCTGCAAGGTGTGATGTCTAAACCCAGACTCTTTAGTTGTCAGTGGTATCCTTATTTTCTTGTGCTCCTTAACAGATGAAAACCAACTTCGTGGTATTGCATGTATGTAGAAACATGCACACAATATGTACTGATACAGGCAAATGTTGTATTATAGGTGCAAGCACACGGAGGGAAAGAAGCATGTAGCGTACTTATAGATATGACAAGACATACCTGTGCCTAAGAGCAGTGACCAAAAGCATTTTTACCAGTAGAAAACAAAAACATTTTTAACAAGTAAACAGTTCAGAGGAGTGAAAAGTGCTTAAATTAAGCCACTGCAGACATCCTATGTTCCTCCACACCTACAGTATGTTTTAAGTCAATACATTAAATACAGTCTATTAAATAGAGTATCAAAGATGATCTACATATTGTGTGTAGAGTGAGGCAGACCAGCACTTCCCTACACCCTACCTGCATGCAATTTCACTTCTTAATGAGCCTTTAAATCTTCCATTTCAACCGCTAAACTCAACACCCAGCCTTCCTCAGGTTCGCAAACAGCCACGTGCAGATTTCACCTGGGGGATAAGGAGTCTAAGGAAATATTTGGCAGTACTGCAAACATAAGCTGTGCGCAAAACTCAGTTGTACACAGCAGAGAAGCTGTGCAAGCCCCAAAACCCAAGCAGGCAGATGAGAACCCAGGTGGCAGCTTCAGAGCAAGCCCCCAAATTCACAGGAGCAAGAAGCTCAGCTCAGGTCTCCACATCCTAGGACAGCTTGTGGAATTCAGAGAGGAGCAGCATTGCAAAGTCAACGCACAACGTCTTTGTTCTGAACAAATGCAGAGAGCTCCTCTCTCCCCCTCCACAGCCCTAGCCCCTCAGAAAGGAGATTGCATCAGTATCACCATCATACAGGTTATTAGCTCAGTGGGAACCTAGCAAAGTTCAGACTCAGAGGTTCAAACAAGTCCAGCTTGCAGCTGGCAAACCTAAACAGGACCAGCCAGCTGGCGTTGAACTGAGTCATCTGCACTAATCTGGTTGAAAATGTTGACTTAACTCATTCATTTAATCACCGAAATCCGAAAAAAAACCCCTGACAACTGGAGATGAGAAAACACACATCTGCCTTTTTGCAGAATGACAGACTGGGAAAGACCATGTAAACTGATTTTCCAGAGCTTTTTCTAGGCTTCTGTGCGCATGCTGCAGACAAAGCAAGTTCTTGCTAGTCCTTGGCTAGCCTGCTCTGATTTAGCAGAGCACACTGCACATCATCAGTGCATGTGTTAAATCCCACTGAAGGCAACGGGACTGACGGCACACATTTAGACCTCAGGCATGTGACTAAATACTCCAATAAATGGAGACAAGCTAAGGACACGCTGACTTTTTCACTCCTTTAGCAGAGAGATTTCATCTTTGCACGTTCCTTCCTCCAGGAGTTTGAACTTGCTGGAGTGAGACTGTTTGTTTTCCCCTTGAAAAACAGCAGCGAGGGAAAGAATGGCTTTGGTTTACCTCTTGCGAAGCCATAAACTCCAGAAGCGTGACAAAAAAACTAACCCGAGAGCTCTTAAGTGGAGAACTTATTTATAAGAAAGAAACATGAAGCAACAACATGGGAAGCTGGTAGACCACAAACAGAATACACCACTTTTGGTGTCCGGCCTCAGGTCACTGATACACATTAAAAAAATAATAATAAATTATTAGTTTGCTATTGCAGAGGAAGTTAAAGCCCCCAGGAGGCTAGTTGATGAGGGTGAAGCTCTTGGAGCAGGGCAGTGGATTGAGCAGCTCACGGCACCATCCAGGCTAGAAATGTGTTGCTAAAGCGGTTGTGAGTAAGATTGTTCCCTCTCCAGCTTCCCATCACTTGCTTGCCCCACATCACCCACATAACAGTTTCAGGAAAGCTTGTAAAGCGGCGGACCAACCTCAAGCCAAGTTAAAACCAGTGATGTTGGCCTTACTAATCTTGGAAAAATGAATGATTCACAGTTGCTCAGAGGCCAGACAAGGACCGGTGGGTTACTGCTATCTCCTCAGAAGCCTGCGCTCCCAACGTGAGATGGTGACATCAGGAACTGCAAAAATGAAGATAAAGTATCTCACTCGTGACTAGCCCCAAGGTAGATGCACAGCAGTGGTGTTACTGTCCTACTCTCCCTGCTGTTACCTGAACTAGGAGTCCCTCCAGTAGCCACCACAGCCTGAGCTGCACAAACAGGGCTAAAAACCAACACGGGCATTCAAGCACTTCTCTGATCAGGACCAGCCAAGAGGTTTGAAGCAAAGTAAACAAGACCATACTGAAATACAACATACACAAACACAAAAACCTCAGAGCCCTCTGCAGACCCCAAGTCCCCTTCAAGCCACACAAACAACCTTACCTCCTGCCGCTTGTTCTGCAGAAGTTTCTTGATGCAAAGCTGTGGTAGGTACCTCCAGGCAGCAGAGTCAACCTGGAAGAGAGGCTAGCAAGGTGATTAGGGGCTGCTTATAAACACAAAGGCGGGGGAGGAAAGAGATCATTAACCTAAAGAGAAGCAGCTGAATGAAAGGATGGAGGTAAGGTTGGGAGTCTTGGAGCTGTTTAGCCTGGAGGCAACTGAGAGGGGATTTGATCAATGCTAAGTAATAACTACAGAATGGGAGGCAAGAGGATGGGGCCAGACTCTTGTCAGTGGTGCCCAGAGTCAGGACAAGGGGCAACAGGCACAAAGTGGAACCCAGGAGATTCCAGCTGAACAGGAGAAGAAACTTTTTTGCTGTGAGGGTGGCAGAGCCTGGCCCAGGCTGCCCAGAGAGGTTGTGGAGTCTCCTTCTCTGCAGAGATCCCAAACACACCTGGACACTGCGATCCTGGTCACCCTGCTCTGGGTGAACCTGCTTTACCAGGAGTTTGAATGAGATGATCCCCAGATGTCCTTTCCAACCCGCACCACACTGCGATTCTGCAACTCAGGATGTAATCTGGGGAGCTGGTTTGAAGCATGGGCTCCATCTGCATAGAAGGAGAAAGCTGTAGAGTTTATGAGAAGGGTTGTATAGTGTGGTACTTGCAGTAAGGCTGGAAGAAATGGCCCAGGAGATATTTGGGACTCAGAATATCTCTTATCAGGGTTGTATCCTTACCCTGGTAGAATTGCTTGGTGTATAAAAATGTAACTCCCTCTGCATGAGGGTGACACCCTGTAATACCACGTAGTTCAGAGTTGGACTACTTTTTCCATAAAAATAATATCAAAGTAGCTTTATTGACTGCAGTGGAGTTAAACTGGTTGACTCCAAGTGAGAATTTGGCCCTTTGACATCAATGAAGCTGCACTGATGAATCCCAGATGGAGACCTGGCCTGGTACAATCCCCTCTGGAAGCCCTGGGGGATTAGTAACAGAGAGACTGAATCACTGCCCTTACTCAGAACCTGGGTGCTCATCAAAAACCTGTACCTGCTGACGCACAAAATGACCCTGGTCTGAGGCTGAGCAATTGCTCAAAACCAGGTTGGATGGGGCTTGAAGCTGATCTGGTGGGAGGTGTCCCTGCCCATGGCAGGAAGATTTGAACTAGATGATGTTAAAGGTCCCATCCATCCTAATCCATTTTGTGATTCTATGACTCTACGAATTGCAGACAACAAAATCAGGGAGCAGGGTGTGGTGAGCAAGGGCACATTCTTTAAATGTTGCCTCATGGAAGGGGGAAGATGCCAAAGTAGCACCCTTGCCTCCGCAAACAACTGGTTTGCGGCAACAGGTTGCCCTGGCTAAGCCAAAGGGTGACATTGAGCATGCTGAGCAGGGAGACAGGGGAATGCTGCGTCTTCCCATTAAGGGCTTTTTGTGATGCTCTGTAAAGATCAGTAAGTGTAAAAATTGACGATTAAATCCTCCAAGCTCCAGGGAATCTGCCCCAGCACCTGGTTTACCAATTTTGAAGAGCAGACACAGCTTCATGCAGGAAAAGCAATACTTTCTTCCCTTCTCGAATGCAAAAAAATCCCAGCCAAGGGTTNCACAGAAGCCCCCACGAAATGCCATTGATTTTATGCAAGCTGTCTCTGCTTTTTAGTGGGTGGCCCCAGGTTTTCTTCGTTGGTTTTTTGTTTGTTTGTTTTGGGTGTTTGGCTTTTTTTTTTCTTTAAAACAAGCTGTTTAAGCCATAGATGCTTTTAAAGCAGGAGGTTTGTTGTTGTTATTAATTTCTCTGGCATTGATCCATGCGGTTGAGTCAGTCAGAATGGATGGCTGCTGTCATCCACTTGCTGATTTACTCTTAGGAATCAACAATATTACAGAGTTTTTGTGCTGCACTGATGGAAAAACATGAGGCTGCTCCTCCTCTTGCTCAGCTATAGAATCATAGAATCAGTTTGGTTGGAAAAGACCTTTAAGCCTTTTCAAGTCTTCATCAAATCCATCACCACTAAATCATGTCCCTAACACTACATGTACACAGCTTGGAAACCCCTCCAGGGATCTGGGGACTCCACCCCTGCCCTGGGCAGCCTGGGACAGGCCTGGGGAACCCTTTGGGGAAAGAAATTTTTCTTAACATCCAACTTAAACCTCCCCTAGTGCCACAAGGCCATTTCCTTTTGTCCTGTCACTTGTTCCTTGGGAGAAGAGACCGACCCCACCTGGCTCCAACCTCCTGTCAGGGAGTTGTGGAGATCCAGAAGGTCTCCCCTGAGTTTCCTTTGCTCCAGGCTGAACACCCCCAGGTCCCTCAGTTGCTCCTCACCACACTTGTGCTCTAGACCCTTCCCCAGCTCCGTTGCCCTTCTCTGGACATGCTCCAGCCCCTCAAGGTCCTTCTTGGAGTGAAGTGTCCAAAACTGAACCCAGGATTGGACGTGTGGTCTCCCCAGTGACAAGTCCAAGAGGACTGAATTACCTAATCTAAACAGGGAAGGGAGAAGTAAAGTGGGGAAATGGGTAGTAAAAGTCTCTTCCATGAGGTAAGACCTGCCAGTGCCCAGTCCCAGAAGCAGAGCACAATGCTTGCCGCTTCCCAGGGAGAGCAGGGAAACTGCTGGCTGAGCTGGACAGGCCGAAAGAGTTCCCCTGGAAAAAGAATAAAGCTGCAGATGTATATATTTATTTTCAGAGAAGATGGCTTTTCCGACAATTTGTATTATTTCAGCAGGAATGCTGCTCCAAAACGGGTATTTTTACAGCCCGTTTCATATCGCAGTTGTGTTTACCCCTGGGGAGATGGACAGGGACCAGAGACACACACCACACTGACCGCCAGCATTGTCAGAGCACACTGCACTCCATGCAGAAGCCATGGAGAATGGGGGGCTCACGAGGCAGAGAAAGATGTGAAATGACTGCCCTCACCCTTGACACAAGGCCCATCAGCTTGACAGCCACTCTTTAAAGGATACATCTGCATCTGTGCTACATCTCTCCACCCCAACCCCATCTATTTCCCTTGAGCTGCCCAAGGAGAACACCTCATTCCCTGCCTTTTTTTTCCTCTCTCCCTGCTCCTTCATTCCACACTTTTCTTGTGCAAAGCCAGGCTCATGTCTGAGCTCCTCTGGGGAGGGGATATGAGCCCAAAGAAACAGTGATGGGTTTTCTCTGTGGCTCCATTAATCAGAAGGGCTGGTGGTGGCCAGCTCCCTCCTGTCCTTCCTTGCCCACAGCTGCTGGATTTCTCTGGTCACTTGCCCTTCCATGGGTCAGGAGATGCTGGTGGTGTCCCCCAGCACTTCTTCTGCTGAGCCACCCACGAGGCAGCTGGGCAGAGCTGAGGACAGAGCTTAGACGGCCCTTTCAAACATCGAAGCAGCTCTGCTTTTTCCTCTCCAACTGCTCATTAGCAGCTTCCGCCTCTCGGCAATTTTGAGCCACACTTCCAGTGATGTGCTGCCAAGATTTTAACAAGGGGCTCCCACAAACCTACCTCCTCCTCCAGCTGCGACGAACCCCACTGCCCCGCAGAGGCTGATGCTCAGGCTGTGGAGGAGTGCAGGGCTGGAGGAAACGTCCCTTTGGGGGGAGGCTCCTTCCTGTTTAAAACTTCTCTTTTTTTCTCTTTTTCGTTTAATTTTCTGGCAAGGGAGTGACACAGCACCTTGGAGCAAACATTACTAACTGCCCAGAAGTTGCTTCAGAGAGGCAGGACATTATACAGAAACTCTGAGCATCCTAGCAGCAAAATACTTCCTTGCAGAGCCCTCATTTCTTCTCCCTACCTTGAGAGACTGATTTTATCTGGGCTAAGGCAATCAGCCACAAGCCAAAATGCTGAGGAAATTACTTCTCCTAGATGTCTTAGGGTCCCCCAAGGAAAGTTTTTCCACAGGAAGCTGTTGAGACCCCAGGATTCTGGGTGTGGTCGAGCCCACCTTTGGTTTTCTCATGTTGATGGGCACAGGATTTGCATCAGGGCAGAGTTAGTGTCCCAGAGAAGCCCTGAGCTTGTAGGTATCTCACAGGTCACGGATGGAGCTGCACCTGCCCTTCAGCTTCTCTCTTCACAGAATCACAGAATCACAGAATTAACAAGGTTGGAAAAGACCATAGAGATCATCTTCGATGAGCATCTCTTTTTTTTTCTGCTCAAATAGAAAGGAGCTGAAGCCCAAAGGAAAGACCAACACCTCGGGTATCAGGAGCTAAGGAAAAATCAAAATCAGAGCACGCAGAGGTGTTGAACCTGTTTGTGAGGGTTGCAGCCTCCCCCAGCACTGGAGACACCTCTTCTGCTCCAGACAGTTTAGCCTTGCTGAGGAACGCTTGAAGCTGGAAAAACAGGAACCTCGTTTTCAACCTTCAAATATGACCTGGGTGCAAGAAGATCAGCTGCATGATAGATACAAAACCACTAATGTATGTGGCAGTCAAATGTAGTCCACTAACTGATGATTAATATGTTACTAGATAAGTCTGTCCATTATAGATTAATAAGGCAGTTTTAAATCATGGGCCATCCTGGTACACACAGGAGGGGCAAATGGGATCCCTGCAAGTATATGGCATCTCATGCGCTTCTAGAATGTCCCTTTTCAACATTTTGCCCATTTTTTTTAGTTTAAAAAGAAAAAAAAAGGAAA
>WEIS01071652.1:26610-38209 GCA_013389965.1 Todus mexicanus | reverse complement strand
ACTCATCTCGTGTGGTACTTCAGGGTGAAAATATAATTAGCATGTGTTACGCTTCAGTTTCATAGATTATTTAAGCTCCATTTTTGCTTTTATTCTGATGGCTTTCTTCCCTGTAGAAGCACATAGCAACTGCTTCCATGCATATTCACAGGCCTTCATGTTCGCTCCTGTAGCTGTTCATTTGCTGTATGTACAAGCTTCTTATTGCTCACCATCTCTTGTCAGCAGGACCTAGTGGACTTGAATTGGGCGGGGAGAGAGCAATAGTGGGACAGCTATGATCAGTATTCAGATCTCAGAAACCTTCTGTGTGCCCCAGAGCCACATCCCTTCCTGCTGAGAGAAGTCTCTGCGATGTACTGTAGCTGACCGGTGGACACTGCTTTCTTCAAACGCAGGTCATTCAAGTACCTGATTGCTTTAGGCAGGCAGAATACTTTGAAAAGTGTAGGGGATTTGAGGTTCTCCAGGACTGTTAGGATTTAGGTGCCCAAATGTCACAGAACTTGACCTCCCGTTGATCTGAAGGGCTCTTCAAAACCTCTTGACTATCATCTGCATCCTATAGTAGCAAAATTAGTGTGCAGAGTTAACTGCCTTTTTTTTTGGAGAGTACCAAGTGACCCTAGACAAGTCAATATTTCCAAGAACCTTCAAACTTGGGTATGAGCTGGGGTATTAGCAGTGCACAGGACACCTTTTCAGCTCTTTGCACAGGGGTGATTTTAATCCCTATTGAGCATTTAAGCTGTATCGACTTACAGGAGGCCTTTTGATGCATTACTTCTTCATATCAACAGTCAGAAAAACCAGAACCTCTTCCTTTGCTCTAACTCTAATGCAACACTAATATATTTAGAGGCACGTAGGCAGGAGAGAGATTTGCTGCTGTCAGCGTAGCCTTTGACACTCTGCAGGCAAGTGTTTGCTGTCTTCAGAAGTGCAGTCTAAGGAATAATCTTTACCTGGCAGCTATAGGTCTAATATTTTCATTTATTTATACCCTTTTCGATGCACTTTAATTTATTTACAAATGGTAGCAAATTGCAAGTGGCAGCCTGACTAACTAACTCATGAGTCAGTACTTTTATTTTTCTTCTCTAGTCTAGACTGCTGATAATGTAAATTGTTGAAAACCAAGGTAAATAATTGGGAGTGCAATCAACAGCGAGCAAGTATTTATCTGCTAATAAAACATTTGAAATGCAGAAGTCTGGCTTTGTCCAATAGTTCTTAAAAGGCAGTTATTGGTCCTGCTGCTGTTTCTGCATAGCAATTAGGATTTTTATGGTCACTAATTGTATGTCTGAAAATTTATGCAGTTTATTTTCTGCCTGTGTTTTTCTTTGCACAGAGAAAAGAAGCACAATATTTATGGTTGCGAGGAGGTTAACATTATATTCTCTGCATAGAGATGTCTGTAGCTCTCTAGAGGTTTGTACCATTTATAGAACTCAAATTTTTTAGGTTCTCTCATGTGTGGCATCAAGGGCTTATAGCTCATTAAGGGTTTTCTGAATGGGATCTTTGTCACATTCTCAGAATGTGACTTGGAAGTTATATTCCAGCTCAGTCATCAAATGAGACTTTTATTATTAAAGCTGTTACTGCTTCAGAATCTGTGTTAGAGGAGGTTCTTCCTTATTTTTCATGCTGCTATTAGTAATGCTTTACCTTAGAACAGAAAATTGCATTATATATTCTAAAATGAATCTGTTTTTTTTTAAAATATAGTTACGATAGTTTACATCTCGTCATCTTCTTCCTATATCGCTACTTGATCCACCTTTTAAAACTGGTTCATAGAGGTATCCAGCCCCCAAGAGACACAACTATGTCATATTGCATAGTGGCATGTGAGAAGGAGCTGTTTTAGCTGTAGACAATGAATTGTCTGAAAGCTGGATGCCTCTGGGGAGTGACTGAGGAAACCCGAGTTCCTGCGCTGCAGAACCTCTGTGGAACCTGTCGCCATTCATTAATCCCTGGCCCAAACGGACTCTTTTCTTGGGTCTGGGGCATCTCCTCATCTGAGGTATGTTTGGATCTGTGTCAAGTCAGACATTGATCCTCTGCTCTAGCATAAGGGCAGTGATAATTACTAACCAGGTAACCAGGTAGCTGTCTTTTCAATTTATAGTTAGACATGCCCCTCGCCCCAACTCCCACGTATGTTTTCCCGAAAGTATGACAAGTGCCTGAGTCTGCAAAGTCCCGCTTCTTTCACGCGCCCTCCAAGGAGTCTGTGAGCCTGTCTGCACTACTGGAAGCTAAGACAACAAACAGAGCTGTCTCCATCTGTGCAAAGCAGGGGAGCACAGAAGCAGAAACATGAAAGTTGGCTGCACATGAGCCAGCTTAGGTCCAGAAAGTCTGGCTGTGTTTATGTGTAGCTGTGCCAGGGCTAAATCATGCTGAGATGTAGCAGGTGAGTCACACAGTCCTGCCCTGTGTTGTACAGGCTTACCGTGAGTCATGCTGTCCTTCGAGATGGTTGTGATTCTCCTCTGCAGAAACCAATGTACTCTCTGAAGGTTTTATAGGCTTTTAATAATCTAGCAAAACAAGGTTTAGAGTGGAAGGCCTCTCAAGTTGACAGCTTGGTCTATATTGGACTAGTTTGCGGCATCTGGAAAACCCTTTGGTGGTTTTTGGTTTTCTTACAGAATCTTAATAGAAGTTAAATCAATACATAAATGAGAAGTCGCTTCTGGTTACTAATCTGAAAGCAGGAAAGGCTCAAATCATGATTATATGTAAACATGGTAAGATTAATACGTGTAATCCTTACACTGCTTCCAACGTGATTCCATATCACTGATTCCTTTCAATAGTAAGTCTCTAGGAGTTACCAATGAACCACAGAGCTACTGTCAGGTTATTTTACATGAAATTGAGGTGTATGTTATTGGGTATAGGTCTGCCACTTCTGTCTCAGTGTCTTCTGGACCTGCTGGATGATTTCAACCATGTATGACGAAAGAAAGGAGACCTCGGGCCTACTTAGAAGTTTCTGACATACTATGTGAAAACACGCAACTTAGTATCTGCTGATGCCCCTCTTTTGGGAACATAACAGTATGTGACCACATGATTATTAGCTACCAAAGCATCAGCACAGGAGACCCGACAAATTTGTTGATAGATGGACAACGGAGAATCGCTGGTAGCAGAAAGAATCGCTCCTGGCTTGCGCATCAAGGGACGAATTCTAGGGACTTAACTGGCAGCACAGGATATGAACTGTTCCTGAATTACAGGAGCTGGAGAAAATTCTGCCTCTGCTTATCTCAGAGGTGCTCTTAGTAGTCTAGTCTAGTAGTAAACAGTAGTAAACTAGTTACTTGTTCATCTTTAGTGAAAGGGTTCTGTTGAAGCCACCATTTAAGCTTATTACATGTTGCTGATTTTATGCTCTTACGAAAACATTTTAAATCATACTCACATTATAGATCTGTGGAATCAGTGGGGAGTTTTGCGGCATGTACCATGCAGATAGAGAGGGTTTTAAATGGAATACTTCATAACCCTGCTAGAGAAGACATGAGGCAGAAGATACATGCCATCTAGCTGCTTTCTGTGTTGAGAGACAAGCGGTCCTGTGTGTTTTCCATGGAAGATACTTGATTTTGTTTTTTTCATTTGCATTATTTGCGAACAGCTGCATGAAGGACTGTTTCATTGGCTGCCATGCTGAAATCATCAAGCACATTTCAACTGCAGTTGCACTGTCTGCATTTAAAAATATCTTCCATGTTACAGTGTGCTTCTATAATTTAACAATGAAAACTACTTTCAGCTACTGTCTGCTAAATCTGAGGGTGGGCTTAGCATTCACTCGGAAAAAATGCACACAACTGTTCTCTTGTACTATGAAGTTTCTGTCTTTAATAATGTTAAATTTCTCACGTTGTTAAAGACAAAAATTCCAGGTGTCTATAGTGAGGAAGATTGTGTTCCTCAATCCCTCCAAAGCCATATCTTTTTTAATACATTTTTTTTAAAGTACATTATTATTTGCATAGTGAAATTACCTTTGCAAGAGGCATGAAAACCCTTGTCAGAGCAATTCTAGCAAAAAGATCAAAGGAATTAAATATAAATTCTCTCCAAGGTGAGCATGTGGTTTTCTTTTTTGAACAGGGAAGCCTTGGACTAATTACTTCTAATTTAAAATCAAATCAATAGGTGGAAAGGAACTTTTTTCCGAGAGCACTGCAGTTGCTTCTTAGAGTGAACAGTATTTTAGTAGGGTGACTAACAATGTGTATTTTTATTTTTAACCTCTGACCTGTGCCCTCCCCACCCCTTTACCTAACCCTTTCCATTTGCCCTGGTCAGTTAACAGGCAGGAGCATTTGAAAGCAATCATGGATGACTATGATATCAGGTCTGCTGCCAGCATTTTAGCATCTGTTAAAGAGCAAGAAGCTCGTTTCGAGCGGCTTACCCGTGCACTTGAGGAAGAGCGGCGCAATGTCTCCTTGCAACTTGAGCGTGCCAATCAGCCAGCAGACCGAATGAGCATTTGCAACATTGGCAATGGTCAGCCACTGGCAACCGCCTGGCAGCAGCTCGTACTGCAGGTAACAGCCTGCTCGTTTTACCTGTTGCTAGAGTTCACTTATTCCAGAATTTCCCATTCCAGAAAGTCAGGTGCATCTTGTTTGTCACCAGCATTTCATTCCGTAGCTTGTCTTCCAACACCCTGGAGTTGGTGTGCTTCATCGATTAATTTGGTAGCTCAGAGCCTTAGTTTAGAAGTTGCTCTTACTTCCTCTTAGCTCATGGGATACTTTTAAAAATGTATATATGCATCCTTGAGCATTAAAACTTGACGAGTGATCTTCACACTCTCCTCTAAATCTATGCGCTTGTTGTAAGGATGGTGATGTGCTGGTGATTGAAAAACAAGGCTGAATCATAATCTCCATAGCAAACAAAATTTCCATCAGAAATAGTTGGACTTTGAATAGAAAGAACAGCATGAAAAGCAGGGACTTCCCTCCTGCAAAGTCGTATTGTTTGTGTAAGGAGGGCTTCACAACTTGTTTCTCATGTTTTTCAGATTGATAGCCTTCATTTTAATGATGCAAACTGGCTTTTTGTAGATTTCCAAATATCGTTTTGTTTGATATGTGTCCTTTAGCTGTTTAAATGTGTAATGATAAACCACTTGCATCTCTAAATTATTTAAGCTTGCCAATCGCTCTGACGTGCAAGGTAAGTCATGCAGAAGCAATAGTACCATTTGTGAAGGTCTGTTTCCTAAGAAAACATTGTTCAATTCAGAGAGAAATTCCAGGCTATGGGGATTCGAAAAGTTGTTTCCCAATTATACCAGACTGTTTTACAATTATACTTGCATTGAGCTGTATTCAGGCAGACTTTACATTATATTATGTCAGCAGAGCTTTTCTATTAACAGCTGCCATGTTTCTGTACGTGTAGATGCTTGAATATGGGAGTTGATGTGAAAGGAGCAGCCTGCACTGGTTGGGCTAAAAGGCTGACAGTAGCTGGTAGGGGCTGCTGTGTGTTGTTATCCTCTGATTAGCGGCTGGGCTGGGGACAGAGAGGGGAGACGTGCTTACAGATTTTTTTATAGGAAAAGGACAAGTTCACCTTCACTTTTTCTGAACGACTTTGTGCAAAGTGCCTGATTAATAGCTCCAGAATGAAATTCCTTATCCACAAAACTGATGAAGCAGGAGTTTTCTGTGGTGTTATAGCTTAAGGTCTAACCACTTCCAAGAAAACTTAATAAAGAGTTTACGTTGCTGGGGTCTACGTGACTCTTACAGAGAAACAGCCCCTGTAAGTGACCCCAGACTGAATCTGTGTATGCTCAGCTCTTTGCCACTGGGTGAGGGGAGCTTTAGTTCATAAATAATTAGTGCTGAGGTTTATAGTAGCTTGCATATGAAAAAAAATATGATTGAATAGCTAAATATGCACAGTTAAGAATTAATGTAAGGTTATTTGTGTGAATTTTCATTAAGTGTACTGAGAGCCAAATTCCTCCCTGACTTATTAGAATTAATTAAATAGTGTTTAAATGAAGGATGAAAGCTGTACATTGTCTTATGCAGAATATATAATGATTTCATCTTTACTATTGCATATTGCATTTCATTGTTAAGAGTACACAAAGCAAAGGACACTGTATACTCTGCTGTCTGTACGGAT
Source organism: Todus mexicanus (assembly GCA_013389965.1). Taxonomy (NCBI): domain Eukaryota; kingdom Metazoa; phylum Chordata; class Aves; order Coraciiformes; family Todidae; genus Todus; species Todus mexicanus. The sequence goes on along the minus strand of WEIS01071652.1, from coordinate 32,020 downwards.
TGCTCATGCGTTCTAGTGCAATGCCACTATCTCTGAAGCTGCGTTTCAGTGAGGACTTGACTGATTTCTGTTTATCACTCTATTCAACCTTTTGTTGTAAGCGGTACTACAAAATAACTCAGGTAGTACCTTTTCCATTTGGAAGTTCTATAGGTGATTATACGTAATCTAGTTCTTCTGAGTAGAATTCTGGGAAAAAAATGAAGGTTAACTTCCTTTCATGAGAATGCCAAATCATCTGCAGTGATCTCCACAACCAAGCATCATTTTTTCCATGTTGTTTGATTGTCCAAGTGGAATCTATCAAAGGGATTTGTGTGTAAACAAGGCTTTGTTAACAGAGTCTCTTTCAGTATGTTTTTATAATATGTGCTTCCAAACTCATTCCCCTTTTAGAAAAGAAAATTAACCTTTTGTTGGTTTGGGGATTTTTTTAAAAATGTTAGGAAAGGAAAAATAGTATATAGGCCATGTACCAGAAATGTAACAGTTTCCTGTTCAAAAGACAAAATCAAGGTCTTACGCAAATATTGATTCTAATTAATTCATTCTGATTTTTTTTTGCTGGCCACTCCTTTTCCTTTCCTTTTCCTTTCCTTTTCCTTTCCTTTTCCTTTCCTTTTCCTTTCCTTTTCCTTTGCTTTTCCTTTGCTTTTCCTTTGCTTTTCCTTTGCTTTTCCTTTGCTTTTCCTTTGCTTTTCCTTTGCTTTTCCTTTCCTTTTTTAAATACCAACTTTAAACTCATTCCATAACAATAGCTCTTTGTCCTGAGCAGCCCATTTGGCCACTTTCTTCTCTTCGCTTACTGTTGAGTTCTGCTGGTTCAGTGTGAATTTACAGTACTGGAATGGAACATGTGAACTGTGGTGCACTTGTTGACATTTGCTGGAAGCGTATATGGCATTGTGTCTTTTGGCCCCTGACAAGAAGTATCAGAGCTGCAAATGAGGTCAGGCATGTGTTGTAATTGCCAAAAACCATGTGCATAGAATTCTTAATTTTACATTAAGAAAGCATGGGAGATTTTTCTAAGAAGTATCTTGAAGCTGTTTTTAATGGGAGAAGTTGATTTCTTGGACAGTCTAAACAAATCATTTAATGCTTTGTTCAGATATTAATTTGAAATAGCCGAGATTCTTCTTTAATGGGAATTTTTCCCAGAGGAGAGGTTTCTGGGAGATACTGTCCTCACGCTAAGCATCCTAAATGTTGCTGAAATGTCTCCCATTAATATTAGGGAGTGTCTTCTATTCAGGCTGTGGCCACAGCATTGGTGTTTTCATAGCCCAGTGTAGAAGGCAGTACCTGCCAAACCTTCAGGCTGTGCAGAGGTTTTGTACCCATCTTTTTGTCCTGCAAGAGACAATAATCAGCTACTGCCATATGAGGAGCTGGCTCTAACCAGCACAGTTCTGGGGCATAGGGATCAAAGTGCTGTGTGTGATTAAAGCCGTTGAACAAGTGCATAAAAGTAACTGCTGCCAGTCTTAAAGGCTCTTCAGCTAGATTTTGTAGCTGACTGTGCTGCCAGTGATGTGAATTAGGGTGTTTCAACTCTAGAACTTCTGGAAGATATGCAGTGTTATATGTGTGTTACTGCAGATTTTGAAGTGGTCAAATAAAGTGCTCTTCCCAGCTAAGAACACTCTGGATACAAGGTCATTAGTTACTCAACAAAAACCTTTGCATTACTCTGGAAAAATGTAACATTTAATGAAAGTTTAATCATAGATCTTTTATCTGGTTGATAAAAATCTCCTGAAAATCCTTACAGTTTTTAAGGATATTCTTGACTCTGTTCCCTGCTCTGGCTTTGCAATCGGCTGACCATTGCTATTTCTTTCTGAAAGTGAAAATCTGGTTGTACTAAAAAAACCGAAGCTGTTTGTTCATATGTATTTGTGTTTGCTTCTCTAATTTTTGCAGTAAAGACTGTGAAAATATATTTTTTGGTTGTTCTAGTATCCCAAGCTGTGGGATAGTATCCCCTGCTTGGCAAGCATAGTCCAATAAGCTTCTAAGTCACTTATGAATAGCACCTATCATGTGTCTTCTAGATGTTAAAATGTCCAGTTGATGTTTTTTACAAGCTTGATAAATCTTCATATTCTTCATGTATGAAGTATTTGGTTTAATCTACCTGGTTCTGTTTCACTTCAGCCTTCTGCTGCTCTTCACAGTGGGAACTGAAGTTGAACAGGGCGAAGATATGAAAGTGCGTGTGTAGGGTATGTTCTGTAGTGGGCTGAATGCACAAAGCTGCAGTGTTATCACTGGATAGCTAACTGTTCAAAGCATGACTTTTTAATATTAAAGAATATTCTTTTTAAAAAAAAAACTTCAGCTAAAACATCAGGCATGTGAAACTTATTAAACACAGGCTGTATCCTGCTTTGGTTTAAATTGGCATGGCTCCATGGGTTTGAGAGAAGCTCTGTCAAGGCTGATCAGCTGGGGAGCTGAACAACGTTTGCATTCAAAGATTGTTTCCTCCTTGGTACTCACTGACAATTTCCATTTCTGTTAATGTTTCATAAATGAAATGAAGGACAGCATTCAATAAACCTCGATTGCCAACAAATACGCTGTAACAATACTATAGGCTGGAATGATTTTGTAGTGACCTGGAGGGATTTGAAAGGGGTTCCCATTATCAAAAAGGTAGGAAAGCTGTGGGATTTGCCACATTTCACACAGTATACAAAACAGAAATCAGCCCCATATATGCTGGGGCAGTCTCTGTCCTATCACATGGATTCTTATGCCTGTAGGAAGTAACGTAAATTGAGCTGAGAAGTCTTTGCATTGACAAAACCATCCAGTAACTAAAAACTTATTTCATTTGGCTGTTATTTCTATTCTTTTAGGCTCCCCGTGGTGGCTTTTCTGGAGTGGTTTTATGTTTGGGATTTTTAACTATATCATCTAGTACATTTGGCTAAGGAGGTACTGGGATAGATTAAATCCAAAACGGAGATTGTCTGTGTGCATATATGTTAGTGTTCTATAGATACTCCCACATGCTTTTTACAAAGCCTGTTATTAAAAAAGCCTGGAAGCATAAATTCACTCTGGTGTACAATTTTTTCTTAGAATGATATTTTTGTTTAAAACCTTCTGATATTAAAGAGGTGGTCATGTTGTGAGTTTTATAGAATTCTGCTGCACTTTATGGAATAGTTGCTACTCATTGAAGAGTAGTTTCCATAAGAAGGAAGTTCCATTATTGTCCTGATGCCACAGATTTGGTAAAGGCTGCCAAGGAGCAGGGACTGAGCAATGGCTCTAGGGTTGCTTTGCTTTGCTTTCTAGAGGTCTGTCACTCAACAAGACATGCCAAGAGACCTATGACTGCAACTTGTAAGTTAAATCAGTTTTACTGGCTAGTTTTTTCCCCTAAAAGGAGTGATAAAATAGATTCTTCTGTTTTCAAAAGCAATATATAAAGTTTTGGATCCTGCTCTGACTTTAAACTTCAATCCAGCCAGCTTCACTGATAAATGTTTGACTCAGCATCAGGCCAGCAGCTTCAAATGTTTCATCCTATCAATCTGTTGTGCTTTTTCACAACACAGAAGAATCAGGCGTGCTGCAATTCTTAAGGTGTGCAAGTGTATTGTACGGGGTGAAACTTCTAATATTAATTTCTGAATCAGCATGATGCGATACGGATGAATACAGCTTAATATCTTGTACTTAGGGAGCTACAACACCTAGTAATATACATTATTATACCGGCTTCTCACTCGTCGCTTGTAAAGCCACCCCTGTGTGTGATTGTGCAGTTGCAGTAGTTAACATGGCATGAATATGGTGCTGGGGGCAGAACTGAGCTTGTTTGTACCTTTTGTATTACTGTGCACAATAATTTGGTGCCTTTACATGTAACTGAGACTTCTCTGAAATAGGGCTTGTGAGTATGTCATTTATAAAGGCTTATTAATGATTCACTGAAGCCTGCTCTACAGTCGTTTTGTACTAGCTTAACTATTTCACTACAATTCAGATTTTTTTTCCTCCCTTGTTTTTTAAAGTAAAAAAAATATAATTAGTTTGATGCCAGCTATGGGAAGTTACACAGCCCCCTTTATACATGGCCATCCTCAAAGTGGGGGAGTTCGAGCACTGCAAAAGCTGCTGTTCTGAACTAGGAAAAGACACACAATAATAAACGGTTTCAATACACATCAGGAAAAAAATATTATTTAAGTGATGAAGGTTTTGAGTCAGTTTTTTTATTGCTACTGTGATTGTTCATTTGTGAAGAGGCATAGTAATAAACACAAGCTCATAATTCTCTCTTGTGTTTAATTAGTGTCCTACCTCTATAACTGGTAAGAGCTTTTTTCATATGTTTTTCCAGGTCTGGCATATCTTTGACCATGCTTTTTCATGAACTGATACATAGCTTTGGTGCAAATGTTCCCTACCTTTGGTTTAACCAAGGTATAAACAAACCAGAGTTGAACGGGGGAAACTTAAAAGAAATCACAAACTGGTTGGTTTGGGGTTTTTTCTATTAACACCTTCACCAAAAAAAGACCTGCAAACCACCTCCCAGTAAATAATGCCCTAAAAGGCCATCTTGAAATGTCAATAGTCAACCAAGTTAATAAAATTGATTTTTTTTTCTTCACTTTGGAAATATAATTATAGTTTTTCAAAGAAAATCAGCTTATGGAGAAAAGCTATACAATATTTTCATAGTTAGGATTTGAATCATTTATATTTCAACTTACATTCCAGAGAAATAACACCTGTTTTAAAAACTAACAAACACATTTTCCTTTTTTTAATTTAGTTTTTAGGCAGGTATTTTGTAGCCATAATTAAGCACTGATATTCTTCAGTCTTTATGTTAAGCTGAGGTACCTGTAACTCCTGCCAAAAATGACATTCTGTGAATTGAGGGTTGGTTTCAAGTAAAAGATGAACTCTAAATCACACAAGAACACATGGTGAGAATTTTTTTAAAAGTACAAGAAGATTGGCTCAAATTGCTTTTCTAAGAAAATACCATCAAGTTAACCTTCCTGAGCTACAGGTTTGGGCAACAATAACTCTTCTGTCTCTCATTACTTTTAAGATTCTCTGCTCCACACTCACATAGTGCAGACTGTTAGAATATAGAGACTGTTTCCAGTGCTTTGATAGCTAGAACGTGGCTGCATTAATATTGCATATATATGTTTGAACATACTCAGAGAAGCAGCAGAAATGGGGTCTAAGCTGCACGGAGTCATTGGCTTGCCATTTTTTCTCCTCTCAGTCTCATACAAAATGCAGTTCCATCTTCGCGTGAAAAGTTTTATGTAATTAGTTGTAGTTTGAAGTGCCTCTTGGCTTCCTTGGTTATATAACGTATTTGTGCTCATATTAAGGGACCAGCAGTATGGAAAATGCCTTTTTC
>WEIS01071652.1:10993-26571 GCA_013389965.1 Todus mexicanus | reverse complement strand
TTTCCCCCCCCCCCCCCCCTTACAGGTAAGGTCAGGTACAGACAAGACTGCTGTTGGTTCATGACAGCTCTCTGGTGTTACAGTGCTATTGCCCCTTGCAAGGCCAAATACCCAGAAAAAAACTTGATCAGTAGTTAACCTATTCATCTTCTACTTCTGCTAGTACTGAGCAGATGGTGAAATGTTAAAAGAATTTGAAGGGATAGTTGTAATTCCTTTATAAAACCGGTGGAAACATAGAAATGTAAGCTCTACTTCAAGGGTGCAGTACATTTTGGTGTCAGTCATATCATGCCTGTTCTCCAGCCAGCTGCTGGTGCCCCTGCTCTCAGCCCTTGTGCTCTGTTGGCCGACAGATCGCTGTGCACACATGCGCTCACCGTGCCATCACCCTGATCCTGTACACTTAGAACGTATGAGTAGTCTTACTGAATTTCTAGGAATGACCTGGGTCAGGTTTCAGCTTCTGCATATGTGCAACTATTCAAAGGTTCCGGGGGGGGCGGAAAAGGGGGGAGATTTGGGAATATGATTCCCATGGGAGTTCTTAGATCAGAATTCAGTATGAGCTGAGAGATATTTACAGTACTTCTGAATCTCAGCACAGTTAGGAACTAGACCAGAAGCCGTTACTCAGCTACTTTTCAGGGAGACATGTTCCCCATGCATGAGGTATGATCCCATCCCCGGCTCCTGATGTGTTGGACATGATAATAGTTGAGTTTGGCTTGGAGTTGGGAGCTTTTGCCACTGGTTTTATGGACGTTGTCCCATCTCTGTGAAGACATCAGACTCATGGGCTACAATGAGAGGTAGAATCTTTTGCCGATATCTCAGCAACAGGGGAAACTGGAAGCAAAGAACTGATGTTCCTCAGGCCAAAGTGCTGTAAAGGGCTTAAGACAGTGTTGCTTAAGCCAGCCAGCACCTCGCAGGAATTCAGCCAGAGCAGTAGCTCTCCTGGAATTACTGCAGGTGTTTCAAATAGAGTCTTTCCAAAGTGACAGGACAGCGTGTTGCACCACTGTGAGCTCAAGGAGCTCCCACTGCTTGCCTTTCTGCTGGGATTACCCAAATTCCAAAAGAAATCCTAGAACCTGCTTCCCCTATTACAGAAGGAATGTGATAGCACAAGGCTAACAAAAAAAGAGAATCTGCGCAACAAGCATCACAATGTGTATCATACCAGAGCCTCTGAAAGATGGACTCGAGTAGTATTCCTGTAAGAATTCATATTTCCTGCTTCTTCTATTTCTTGTTATAGCTTCTCCTCTATGATTATTCTTTAGTCTTCATTTAAGGCCTTAGATGGTAAAAACATGGATACAAAAGTCAATAGAAATATTAGCATCAATTTCAGCACCAACTAAGAAGATTTGACCAGCTGCATCAGACGCTGTGAAGTGCTTTCCAGAAGGGATTTATTCGGTAAGCGGACCACCTAAACCCCACTTATTAGAGTTATCTGGGGCTCAGATCTGCTGGCATGTCTCAGAATCCACTCCAAATCTGATGCATTTATCTGAGAAGTGTTTGTATAAAGCTTTGTCAGCAAATCTAGTTTAAAAAGTAAATCACAAAGGATTCATTAAAAAATTTCAAAAAGGGAACCTAGTAACTGAGAAACTGACCCTCTGTCTGGTATGCAAACAATTATTCTTTCCAATGCAGTGATTTGGGGTTTTTAAAAATTTAATTAGATACTATTTTATAGTTTTACATGTGCACATTGAAAATACATCTTTCAGCACGAAGATGCATGCATCTGCAGAGATCTGACTTTCTCTATCATCAGCAGTACCTCACTTTCATGTCTCACACCTCATGTCTCAAGTATGTGCTCTGCAGCCTTAGATGGTAACTGCTAAATTCCAAAGTGCCACCTAATGTTTGTCAGCAGGACAGCAACTGGTTTATGCTAATAATGATAATATTGCAAAGCAATGACCACAGTTACCCTAAGCATCTCAAAAATATTTTTGCAGTTCCATTTGCCTTGGAAAATCTCAACAACTTCTGTTTTGTGTGAATTTTTTAGTAAATGAGGTTTTGGAACCAACTGAAAGGCAAGGATTTTCTTCTTTTGTTTGCCAAGATTTGTGAAAGAGTCATTTTCCACAACTCTTAACCTTGCTAGTCTGGAACTGTGCCAGGTTTAAATTAAAATTGTTTAATTTGAATAACAAATTCACAGTTTCATAGTGATTCTCCATTATTTTACATTGCTTTACTAACAGAACTATGTTTTTTTCTAGAAGTACATATGAGAAACACATGAAAAATAAATTCTGCTTGCTGCATCTACCTCATTATGTAAACGGGCTTCTAGGTTGTTCTTTACATCATGTCTCAGAGTGTTGCAAGATCAGTAAGTATAACTGCCAGTAATTATTAAAAATATCTTAAAACAGGAGCATTCAAATGTAAACATTCAAACATTAAAATGTAATATCAAGTTTAACAGGATTTTTTAAACGACGAATTTCTAGTCACATTTACCATGTTTGCTTCTTGGTAATTAACATGAAAAGATCTTACATTTTTAAGTTGTAATTTATTTTTCATGTTCTGCTGCTTGTTTATTTCTCAGCTCAGCAGAACATGATTAATTGTACTGGCTTTTTAAGAGTTTTAATTCTCCTACATTTCAGTTTCCAAGCGTCCTACTGCACTAGTTCAGCTGGGATGTTCAGGAAGAACGATTTGAAACCTTCACAAACCCTTTTTACACTACATCTCTCAATTTTATGAAAAGATTTTGTTACTAATACAGGCCTTGATCCGGATGCGCACAAGCAAGGCAGACCTTGATCCCTACAAGGCATTGCACAGGAGTCAGTCTTTGTAAGCCTTTACCCTTGCAGATTCACGTGTAGCTGCAGGAATGCTCTGCAGAAACTTTAAAACCAGCAAGCAGGCAAACAGGCAATTTCCCCTTCCCCTGAGCTCTTTCAGCTTTGGACCTGAAGGGCTCAACCTGGCTTTTAAACCCCAAATTTTTCTACAGTTCTATTTCAGCTGTCTCCAGTATCTCTAAGCTCCTGTGAACTAATGCTGAAAGAGCGCAAAATGAATGTTGGGTTATGATGACATTGATAAATGACTGAGCCTTTTGCGAGTTTAGGCCAACTTGTTAATGGTTCAAATTAGGCTCTCACTTGCTTTGTCACAAATGTGGAGCAATTCACTGAAGTCATCAGTGTGACTGAGAACAGAATGGCCAAAGATGGCCATGGGCAGCTTGAGGCTGTGTGCCAACTATAATTAAAGCCTTTGGTTTAAATAAATGTCATAATTTACTCTTTATATTTTTTATAAAACCAAACCCCCAAACTGCTTTCCTTTTTAAGCTACCAAATTACTAGCTGAGGAGAATATTTTTTAACCATAGTTGTGGTGACGGGGAAATGCTGTAGAATACTGTCAGAGTTCATTTTAGGGACTTAATCTAAAATGTATCTTTAGCTACTGGCAGAGTGGCATTTTTATAATCCTATAGTTAAAGATTGAAAAGAACTAGAGTCTCAGTGTTTCTACCCCATCTCGATTAGCCCTTCTTCCTTTTTGCAGTCTTACTTTCATATTTCAGTATTTCAGATACAATCAATTTGCCCTGGAATAAAATTTCATACACAGAAACTTCAATTCTCTCTTCAGAAGAAAATCCAAACCAGCTTCAGGTTCTGGTTTGAGGAGGACATTAATTACCATAAAAATGGGTTGATTGTACAGGCAGTGATCAATCCAGTACATAATGGGAAACCACATTTTTGCCCTCTTGATGAGGAACTGACACATTAAGCTGGTATCATCTGAGCAAGCGATTTGTCATGTGCAGTTTGAAATACAGCAGAAATCATCTGTAAAATCCAAAACCCAAAACAAAATCTAAGAAATGGTTAGTACTGAGTCTTTCTTTCCTGCATCTGAGGGGCTTTGTTGTCCTTTGCAATAACTACAGCATGAAATTACGGTCACAGTACCTTACATGGGATTTGTTTTCCTTGCTGTTCTCATTCTGTTAGAAATGTAATACTTTTTTTTCCCCTTAAACTATAGGAGATGTTTCTGGTTTTATTTCCTGTAAACTGCAGTTGATTCTTATCTAAATGAAGCCTCTGGGAAGAAACATAGGTCATTCATTCAATTGCGACCTATATGCAGTGACATGTAGCTTCCCCTGTCTTTTATTTCTAATGTAAGCGGTGCTGTCACCAGGCTGTCCTTGTTCTCATCCTGTCATATGACAACTTGGATGAGATGGAGTTGACTGATATTAGATGTAGCAAGATGGAAGCTGTGTTTGTATACAAATCAAAGTCCCTTGAACTTACTGGAATGCCTCATGGTGTCCCTCTAGAGAAGGTGTTTGCTTCCTCTTTGCCATGTTGTTCTTCAGCCTTGTGATCCTTTAGATCTGTTCTTCAACACTGGGTTCTTAAGTAAGGGTGACACATAAAACCATCCTCCATTTCTATACAACGACATCCCAACTGAGGCAGTCTGGCTTTGTCTCTGTTTCTAACCTCGCAGTATGTAAGCAAAAATATTGTCAAAACTACATTGATGGAAATGTTAGAAACGTCCTGGTGGGTTTGTCCTACTGGAGCCACGCAACCGTTTTGGAGCAAGTGCAGATGTTTTGAAAGGGCTTGTGTAACTTATCAAATATATTTAAAAGTGATGGAAGTGCCAACAGGAAAAGAATTCAAAGTATATCTTGGAGATAAAATATTCTGTTTTCATTGGTATTCAAATCATTACAGCAGAGCATGCCGACACACCATGGTATACTTCAGGTCTCTCACCTTGTTTATTCACTGCATGAAACTCACAGAACAACAATAAAATATCTTTGGCATGGAAGCGCCTATATGAATATAGGCTATCTAATTCTGAGAGGTGCCCTGGGTGATCATCGTGGTGCTTTTGCCTATCTGGTTAGCTGGGATTCTTGATTCATCTTGTGCCGCCTTGCTCTGTTGGGTTTATGGAAACTACATATCACTGAAGCCATATGTTACGTTTCCAGGCAGAGCTGTAAACCATTTCATTTTACTGCCTCTGAGAGCAGATCAATCTATAGTGCAGCACTAGTGATGGAGAATTTTTTAAGGGTAATGGGAGAAAATAAAAAAAAGAGAGCTTGGCCCAGATACTGTGCTACTCCATCTTCCAGAGAATTAAATCTTTTCCTATTTATAAATGTTTAATTTCTCAGAGAGAAGAAAGAAGGTTCTCACCCTACTTTTGCAGCTGGGAAAAATGTGACAGATTAAGAAATTGAGGTTCATTAGAAAAAATGAGGGAGAAGGGAGGTGGTTGTGATGTAGTCAGCAGTCTGATACTAATGGATAGCGTGTTTGTTGCCAGAATTTGGAAGTTCAGTATAACCTTTGAGATCTAATCCATAACTCTTATTTAGGTAATTAGTTCTTTTACTTCAGCATTGCCAGATCCTTGCATTCAGAACTATATGGGCTGGTAAAATATTGGAAGCAGCTGAGAAATAAGGCGATTTGAGATGTATTTTGCCTTTTGTGTGTTGTGGGTTTTTAAAAAAATCTCTGGCTTAGAGTCAAAACATTTTCAAAATTTGCTTTACAACCAGCAGACCCACAACCATCTCCTATATTTTTGAAAGAAAAAATATGTTTTTAAATAACAACTTGACTCCTGAAAGTGGGATTTCAAAATTCAGCGATACTAATCTTGCATGGCTTGCACAAATACCTGTGGGTTTACAACATGAGAGACTTCTTATGTGACTAAGAATTGGCAAGTCCATCCAGGAAAGTTTTCCATTTCGTCGTTTTACATGCAAGAGTAGCTACTTCAGTGCCCTATGGATATAGACTTTATAACGCTTTTTTCCTTTGACAGTGTATAAAGGCCTGGCACGTATCCATGTGCATGCCTAAATTGAATGGTACTTTTCCATGCCAGCATGGCCTCAACAAAAGTTGAGCTATTTTAGTTGTTAACTGAAGAAAAGTTGTACAAGGAGAAGGGAGGGAGAGTGTTGTACGAAGTACAAGGGACTCATACAAAATGTGTTCCCTTTGTTTTGGCCTTTAAGTATTTTATTAGAGCCGCTACCAGTTGCCTCTAAATTGTTCTACCGTAGATAAACTCAGAGCGTATTTTTTCCCTCCAATGAAGCAAATACTTCGCTTCAGCTAAGCCTTGTGGAACATCTGTCATTGCCTTTGTCAACCTTTACAGCATTTCTTTTTAAACATATCAGGACCAGAGCTGGGTAACATAGTTCTGCCCTTTCCTCTGCCCCTGAAAACCAAAGCTTTAGCTCTAATATTCAGCTGGAATGCTGGCATTGGCAGTAACAAGAAGGCTGAAATTAGGATTAAATAGGTCTGAAACATTCCTTCTGGTCTTAAACGTCAGTTTAGGAGATGCCACCTTTTCATGCTGGTCTGGTAGGATTGATGTTAATGAGCATGTTAATTATGTTGACACTGGAAGCGTGTTTTAGAATTTTTCAGGGAACCTGATGCTGGGATGAAAAGACACTTTTGTGCAAAGGCACCTACTCTGATAATTCAAGATTAAATTGTAATGTACTTTCCTTTCTGCTCTATAGCTCGTCTCGCCATCTCTGGAAAACAGGGATAGTCTCTAATTTAATTCCAGTAGCTTTCAGCCTCTAATTACCATTGTTCAGCCACCAGCTGTTCCAGTGGTGGATTTATTTATTGCTTTGGTTTGCTGCAGGAACCTAGCACGGAAGAGGAAAGCCAACCTTGGCTGGTGGCTGCAAGCAGGGCGGGTTATTTAGCACTGGGGGGAGGACTTTGGCACTTTGCTGACTGCCCCTCATCCCTGGTTAACTGCTTGCATCTGAAGGGCAACGCTGGCTACAAAGTGCCCTCCTGCCCCTGCGGGGAGGGGTAGTCTCCAGGTTTAGTTAAAGTTGGTTTACACCCAGCTGTCGTTGCTGTAGGACTTGATTGTATTTATTAATCCATATCCTTTCTGCAGTCTCTTGGCAAAGGCAGAAAGAAGGCTGAATGAGATCCTAGCAGAAACATGGGAGGCTCTCTTCCCCCTTCCCAGGGCTTTCCTGGCAGTTCGCAGCCTGGCTGCCTGTTCAAAGCCTGAACGTTAAATGCTGGGTGCTTCCTGGCAGTAAATGGATGTGAAAACCATGCTGGAGCACGCTGTGAAAACCCAGATTTTGTTGCAGAGTGTGGTGGATGCGGGGTAGCACATCTGGCATTCATTTCGGTAACGAGTAATTTAGCAAGACAATCCTTTAATGAATGTGGGACAGGTTTGTGGGCAGGTGAATGATCTTAGAAAATGAGGCCAGTCGTAGTTGGAGCTCTCGCTGCAGCTGTGTAAGATGGAAAAGGGAGGAGACTGTGATGGAAGATCATCCTTCCCTGGTGTCGGTGCGTTCGGAGCGGCGTTCACCTCCCAGGGAAGTGCAAAAGTAAGCGAGGGAGAGAGGCTCTCCTTTCTTGTGCTGCCTTGGCAGCCTCCCTGGGGGCTCAGGGGGTTGCTGCCCGCGGCTCTGCGCCCCGGGAGCTCTGGAACAGCCGCTGTGCTCGGCGACATTCGCCCTCTTTGTCTTTACAGCCCGGCAGGGGCGGCCGGGCCGGGAGAGGGGGGGCGGGAACCCCGCGGCGGTGCCGGCTGAGGGAGCGGCTGCCCCGCCCGCCCCCGGCAGGGACAGCGGGAGAGAGAGAGAGAGAGAGAGAGAGACGGCTGCCCTAGAGAGAGGGGGGAGCACCGGCTCCTCCAGAGAGAGGGAGACAGAGAGGGAGGGAACACCGGCTGCCCTAGAGAGAGGGAGAGAGAGCACCGGGTGCCCCAGAGGCAGCGGCGGCTCCCCCTTAGCGAGCCCAGCGCCGAGCGGAGCAGCCGAGGCCGGCCGGGCTCTCCCCGCTCCCGGGCGTGGCCCCGGCCCCGCTGCGGCCCCGGCTCCGGTTGCGCCCCCGCCCGTCGGTCCCGCCCGGCCCGATCCGATCCGGGGCAGAGCCATGTGAGGGGCCTGCGGGGGCTCTGCCCGGGGGCGGCTGCCGAGCGGCTCCCAAGGGGCCGGGGTGCGAGAGGAGCGGGGTTCCCGCAGGACAGAGGCTGCGGGAGCAGGAGGCTGGGTCGGCAGAGCCTGTGCCGGCAGCCGGCGGTGCATCAATGCCTGCGGAACTCAAACAGGTTAGTGCCCAACTTGCTGCTTCCCCGCGGCTCGGGGGGGGCTGGTGGGGTGAAGAGGAGAAAGCTGTCAGGGCTGGAAGGGTTTATTTACTTGTGTTGCCGTTTGTTGTTTTTTTTTTAGCTGAGAACTAAGCAAAAGCTGAGCCGCTCTTTCTGACAGAGCATTCGAGAGAGATTTCGCTTTTGTCTCTGTTGTGTTAGCTGGTGAAACACCCAAAAAAGCAAGCCATTGTTTTCTTTGACCTTCTTGTCCTGCTCAATAAATCTGGGGAACTCTTTGACACGAGCAGCTAGAAATGGTGCGTTTAAACAAGAAAGCTTTGCTGGTGTAGCTGCTCTTACATGTTTGCTTTTCCCACGCAGCGTTCCGCTGCTTTCTCTTTGATTTTGTTGCAGAACATACCAGGGAAATAACTTCGGGTTTTCACTTCAAATGTTACCTTAAACAAAAAGGTCTCTTGGCTGCTGTCTTAATAGTTCTAATGGACTCACAGCTCTGTGTGAAAAGATTTCAAATACTGTTCTTTACCTTGGAGTGTCATTGGGCATTGCAGAGTAAAGCTGTTGCAGGCTAGATTTAAATCAACAGAGATGGTGTAGACTCCTGTAATTTATAGGTGCTTCCCTTGTTAACCTCCTTCATCTGCCTTGTAAGAGTCAGGAAGCCCTACAAATGCAGGTGGCGGCAGAGTAGAGCTCCTCAGGCTAGCGTGAGGTGTTTTCTTCTTAACCCTCCTTTTTCTTCACTGCCTTTTTAATTTAAAACCGAGCATTTTTGGATAAGAATATGCAACGATAATACATCCCTGGCAATGCATCTATGAAGTTGTTTAGGTTCAGTGTACTGGAATCGTTAGAGGTGCTTCAATTTGCTCTAATCACGCTGTATCCCACTTGTCCGTCGCGGTTAACAGAAGGCTGAATCATTTCTCAATGCAGATAGGATGTTGGTTCCTTGGAGAGGGAAGTAGCCCTTTCAGCTGGGGCTGGGAGGGATCCTTCCTTTGTCTGTGCCCAGCCTGCCAGAGGAGACTGAATCCTGGTTGCTGTTTGGGGGCTTGTTTGGCTCTCAGCTACTTGTGGACTTCTTAGGGAGGAGGGGATTTTATTTGTGTGTGAGGTCCTGTTCATACTGCCTGGCCTGAAGTTACTGTACCTGTCAAATTACATGCAATGGGTTGTTGAGTTTTAGATGAATAGGCACAGTTAGCAGGCCTTTGGGATTTTGGTGAGTTGTGGGGTTTTTTCAATACATGAAGAAGAAACTGGATGTAAGGAGCAGAATGCTAACTGTGAAAAAAGGTGTGTTTAATGTCTTTTACTTGGCAGTAGAGCTGCGTTCTTGTCTTCTGGGTTTTCTGTTTTGATAGGAGGAAAAGCTTGAGTGAGATTGGAAGATTGTAGTTAATCACTTCAGGTCATGCATTTCAGTTAACTTGTAAATTCTTCCTGCATATCAAAACAAAATAAAAATCTGATGGTTATAATTTTTGTGCTCCCTGTCATAGTTGAGGATCAGACAGAGTTAAGTTATTTCATCTGTTCTGTTATAGCAAGGGTTCTTGATTTATTCTGAGGTCTTTCTGCAGTACAACTGATCAGTCTGATACCACAACAGTGTATTAGAGAATGCTTTGCTTAATGAAAGGCAGTGGTTTTAAACTGTGAGTTAACAGAGAAATTTATTGTGCAGTTGCAGTCTATAGAAGGTAATCTTTTAGCTTTAATGATCACAATTAAAACTAAGCCAAATGGATGAATGAGTTTAAGATGAACAGCAAGTCCATGCTGTCCACACAGACAAATGAGAGAGACACTAGAAGGGAATTCTGCCACATTAACTAAACACCTGATGTGTTTAGAGACTCCTCACCTTAAGATCTAAGTAAAGATAGTTACAAAATTGTAATTAAAAAGAACCTAGAGTAATATTTAGTGATCCTTTTGGCTTCTACTGGGAATAGTCATGCTTCCTGAAGTTCTGGGCCGCAAAAGCAGCCTTGTACCTGGGAAGCACTGGTAGAAGAAACAAATGCTGAAAAACTATTCTTGTGGTCCGGAGTGTGCAGGGCAGGTGTCACCTTGGTGTTTTCCCTCGGCTGTTCCCCTTCCTGCTAATGAGGGATATAGGTTGCAGAAGTTTGTGCTGAGTATCTGCAGCCTGGCATTCTGCAGTGCCTGGAATGTGAGTATAGAGTTTATGAAATTTAGAAGAATCTTGAAGTCTGGAACTATTAGAATAAGTTTGGTCACTACGTGACTGACAGCTTTGATCTGGTTCTGAAGCCTTAAGTGCTGGCTTGCCTCAGGGCCATGAAGTTGTGGAAGGGAAAGGAGTCACTTGAAAGTGACTTTTACCAAAAACTCCAGTTCTGTGCTATTCCTGCTTCAGAAAATACTTTGCTAACGTTCCAAGTTCAGGCACTGAAGTCAGTAAGACTGCCACAACTCAGCGCCGTGTCCCAGAAGCCTTTCGCCAGAGGATGATAGTGACGTGAGAGGGTATGAAATCCTGATGTGGCAGAATGAAAGAGTGGTTGATGCATTAGTGCCATACCTGATATGAACGTGTACCAGCACTGGAAATCTCATGGAAGAAATGCTCATGGAAGTGGAGCGTGCAAAAGCAACATCATTTTCCAAACAATTGGGCAAGTCATACTAGGAAAAACAAGTAAGAAGGGAACTTAATTTTTGACATGGATTCACCCGTGGATTCTCACGTGTCATAGGCCTGAAGTGGGTCTAATATGCAGCAGGTCTGATGCCAGTCTACCTTGGAGTGAAGCGATGCAGCAGTGTGCAGTGCTGACTCCTCCCTGATCCCTGAAGCAAAGCCTCTGCCAGCACTTGTCACCTCTGTAGCAGAGCTGGGCAAAGGTAATGTGTTTCATGACTCAGTTACTGAGATGTTGAGCTACATACTCAGTGGAGGCACACGCTCCCTTCTGCCAGCTCTGCCACACAGGCAGCAATTCCCTGCACGAGGGTGGACAGCGTAACTCGTTAAGCAGTAACTGCCTAATTCAGGTGTGGAATTTTGGAGCTCAAGTGTGGGGATGTGCTTTGCCTCCTGATACAGGGGCTTGCACAGTGAGGCCCTTCACCATGACTAGGCTGCTCTGGAGCTGCAGCAGGAGGCAGTGTCTAGGTTGGAGAATGTAAGTGCTTTGTTTCTGAAAATGTTCTTGCAAGAACTGTGTTCTAAAGGTGCTGTTGGAACTCTTGGGACTTGTGTGTCTGCCTGTGTGGATACAGCTTTGTAACAGCAGTAGACATGCCAAGAAAAGCATTCCAGCAATTCTACTTTCTGAGGCTGTGCTGCTTAACCACCTGTCCCAGAGGTCGTGAGGTGAACTGGTGTGCAGGGACAACCAGGCTGCCTGCAGTTTTTGATGAAGTTACACTTCAGTTCCTAAAAGTAAAAGCTGGGTTGTTTGTGGGGTTTGGGGTTTTTTTTGTTGTTGTTGTTTTTAAGCATGTACACTCGATGTCTTTCATAAAGTAGAAATACTCATTATGAAAGGTGAAAAAAAGGGGGGGCAAAGCATATTAAACAGTCACATTTGAAACTGCACTGGCTGGATGTTTCTAACAAGGCTGTTCTCAAACCTGTAATCTCTAACACTCTTCTCTGAGAAGTTCACTTTTGCCACTAAATTAGGGGTTTGATACTGACTTCAGTAAGAGTAGAGTTAGGGCCACTGGTTGAAAATAGTTGTGACATGAAATGTTTCTATATTTTGGTGTTAGTAGTAAGGCATTTCTCTGAATATGGGGGGTTTAACCTGTTCTCAGTGTCTCTCCATCTCTTCTTTGGATGCTCTAAACTAATTTTCTCTGTGATAGCACAGTTATGGAACTATATTCAGGGAGACTCCTGAAAAGCTCCTGTTTCATTTGAAGTGTGCTGTAAAGGTGTAGAGAACATACTGTATGTATCTTACTGCTTCTTCCCACCCCACAAGTTCTGAAAAGCCTATGCTAATTTAAGGAGGTGTTACTCCTTCCCCTCACCCCCTGTGATACCATTCCAAGATGCGGAATTAGTGTTTCTAAGATAATGCGAATTTAATTAAGGAAACTAAACAGATTCCACCACTGCTTGTTCCTCTTGCTGGAAGTATTTGTGGATATGTGTGAAATGGGAGCTTCAGCTTCACTGGGTTAAGAAGATCCTGTCCTTCACTGCTGTTGGTTTCTCAAATTATGCCACAGGTTGTGCTCCCTGCTGCGCAAACGCATGTTTTCAGGACTGTTCCTAGGACAAGACCAGTGAATTGATCCAGCTTATAAACTGAAGCAAACTCTACACGCTTTAGGAAAAGAGGAATGGCGTCTTGAACCAGGCTCGTTGATCTCCGTGGAAGATCTGTACCTTCCTCCTGGGGGTGAAGCAGGGAGAAAAAGCAGCTCTGTATTGAGTAGGTTAGAGCGAGAAAGGAAAGGACAAGGAGTTAACAGAAGCATGTGTGTGGGATCTCGTGTAACTGTTCTTGCTAGTGGAACAACAAGTCAATACTGGGGTTTCCTATCTCAAATGACTTGGCTGAGAGCTCCGTATTCATTTGGTTCAGTCAGATCTGCCCGAGGACAGAGAGGAGCGTTACAAAGCCCCTGTTTTTCATGTTTTGGGCAACTCCTGTTGTTTCAGTAGCGTCTTCTATGTGACTGATGTTGTCCAGCAAAGCTCAGCTGTGCCCAGCAGTGACTTTGTGGGAAAAGTTAAGGATGCACATGATAGCGGATGGGAAGTTTCTTCTGTTTAACTCTGCCTATCAAGGTATTTTAGTTATTAGGAATCTTCCTCATAATTTCACATCAGCTTCTGTATTTTTCATAGCATTGTACAGACATGTTTATGCTATGGGAGGTAAGAGAAGGAAATTAATATTGCAGTAGTGTTGTAAGGTTAGGATAGCAGAGATGATGCTTAGTTCAAAGGTTTTGTTTCTAGGGAGAAATAGAACATAAGATTTTGCTAGCATGTTTTCTTTAGCTTTGTTTTTCCTTTTAAGGATGAGGGGCACCTGATGATTCCTCCTTGTGTCCCACCCATGGAATAAATAGCAAGCACACAAGTTTAAGAGTCCCTGAAATAAATCCTGAGACTAAAGAGAGCGTACTTCAAATTCTTGGATGAAAGGAAAACTGAAACTCAAACTCTGAAAGTTTTAAGTTTCGCAGTGTCTTTTGTCTTGCATATCTCATTAGGTTGCCAGGCTTTAGGTAATTTATTTATTTTTTTACTTCATTTGTCTGCATGCCTAAGCAGTGAACAACCGTAACTGTACCTGTGAGAAGCTTGATGAGCGCACGGAGGCTAAAATCTAACCTTCTATGGGGAATAGTAATCTTTTGTATCTACAAATGGGTGGGCAAGATCTCTTCTATCTTGCTGAGGGGTGTTTATTCCACCGATTCAGTGCTCCCTGTATACTGCAGTAATGTGAAAATTCATTACTTTCAGCAGTGTTCTCTGCCTCTCTGATGAGTCAAGCCCACACCTGCTTACAGCAGGAAATTGAAATGCCAGAGTTTTCCCTTTTGGCTAATCCCACACATCTATCCTTAGCATCACAACACTTCTCTTTGGCATTCAAAAAATAAAGTGAAAACTGTTCTAAGTAGACCTGGAGATTTTTTGAGCTTGAGAATTCCTGCCTCCACAAGCTAAATCACTTGGCATGGTTTGAACTTGTATTTTTAGTAAAACTTTCACAGCCAGACTATTGTAATGTTCAGAGAAAGAGACGTTCCTGAAAGCCTGCAATGAAACCAGAGTGTGAGGGCTTATTTTTATACTGCAGAGAATGTATTTGTGTGTTAGTGTATTTATATATGTATAAAAATACATACATGGAGAAGATTAAAAGATGGTTTATTTTAAGTAGCATTACTCTGAATGTGTCTAGCGTAACGCTGATCAGAATGATCCAGAACATCCAGAAGACTTTTTAACTTAAATTGTAATTTATTAAAGAGCTGATAAAAGATAGGCAACACAATTTGTTTATGGATGGTAGAGCCTTGAGATGTAAACAGTTCCTGTGTGTGCTCAGAATTATCCCGCTGTTTGAATTGTAAACTCTTTCAAATTATTTTAGCAGGTTTTGCATCTGAAACTATTTGCATCTCTCTCTTTTGATGATGTGATTCTCAGGCGAATTCAGTGTTAGGGAAATAAAGGCTCTTTTGGCTCCCAGGCATGGCAGCGTGTGAGCCTTAGCTGATTGGTTTTGTGATGCATTTAACAAAGACATAAACCAGTGTTTAGACCAGAATGTTACACCGAGATGAGAGCTTTCCCAATTTGAGTGAGATGGGGCTTAACACAGCCTGTTGAAAGTATGTTAAATTTCAAGTAGCTATGGATAAAACTTATATGGAAACCAGTATATAAGGCTATACATCGGACTGCATTACAGTAATGCAAAGCAAACTGTTTTGTTTTGAATGGACAAAACTACTTTTTTAAAAAAAAAAAACAAACCACAACAGATTATGCAAGTAGCTGGATTTATCTATCAATATCTTCCTGAATCCTTTTTAATCACTGGTGAGCCAGACCCTAGTTGATTAATTGAAATGGTGGCTAGAAGCTCTTCCATGGCACCGCCAAATCACAGTGGCACAAATTCTGTAGAGCAGCTGCTCTGATTCTGCATCAGGTCATGCTCATATTCTCCCACGTGCATCGTTTACTCCCAGTCACCTTGCTGCCTTGTCTTAGTGTTTTGTCTTTCTTAAACCACCTTCTTAATGGTAGCAACGGTGACCAGAATAATCCTCCTATTGTTCACATACGTGAAATGAGGAGGAATGTATTAGCATTTAAATTTAATCCAGCAGATGCTTTATATTACTGGCCTCAATTACACTGCTTATCAGCTCATCTGTAAAATCAGCAAAATGTTTTGGGATACCAGTGTTGCCCAGATGGGGTGTCTTGGTGATCTCTCTGCTGTTTTACATCTCTGATGAATCCTGAGTGTGGTTTTCACCATCTTAAGAATACAAGTCTTTGTAGATTATTTTTTATGATGCTCTAATGAGAGAGCGGGTTGTAAAAGATTTCAACTTAAATGCCAGATGCTGTGAAAGAAAAAGAGCAACTTTGTACATTGTAGGTTTTATTTATAAAGTAGGTGTTGATGCCGCTTACTGTTGTAAAATCTAGCTCTTGCTGCTTCACGGCATCTGGTGATGAGATGTCCCCTTGAACTGGATTGCTGACAGACTTTCTGGTTTTTAAGAGTAACCAATGATACTAAGAGTTGCTTTGAATGAAGAGGGGATGGTTATTTCTGTGCTGGTAACTTCTAAAGCTGTGTGTTTTCATTACTTCTCCTAAATGCTGCTTGGCTGGTGCATTATCGTGCTTTAGTTGTTTTCAGTTG
>WEIS01071652.1:315-10601 GCA_013389965.1 Todus mexicanus | reverse complement strand
AGCATGAGATTGTAACCAACTCACCTTACTGAGGCATCAGAACGGCAATACTTAGAACATTCCCAAAACTTAAGAATTCTGTGCATTGGTTTAAAGGCATGACAAGGGCTTCAGAAGTGCTTTGCATAGTTTATATGCTGTTACAGATGAACCCTGTGGCTCATTTGCAAATAGGAAGGGAAGCAAAATTCAGCTTTCCTGCCCAGGAAAGGAGGCAGAAGGCTTGGATGATGGGAGTGGATGCCAGCTAATAGTGGTGCTTGGGTGAAGTTAAGCACAGTTTTCTGGATGAAGTTTCAGTCACTCGGTTATGTGGAAAGCCTACCCTCGCCTTCTAGCACTGGCAGGCAAGTTAGGAGATATATAAATGTATGGAAACTTTCTTCAGTTTTCTAGTTATGGCATTAATTCAGTTCTGCAGGACAATTGTGTCTTAGCAATAGAAGTGTCAGAACCTGATGCTGCAGCTCCTATTTTTATTATTACTATTTTTTCCTTCCACCACCGCTTCTCCCCCCTCACCAATTGTAATTTCTTGCTGTTCCTTTTTCTCTTTACCCAACAGGAATGGACTATGATATGTTTACAAGAGTTTTTAAAAAATTGTATTTCCAACATTAGCATATGTAAATGTGAGTAGATATATGTAAATGTATGCTAGGCAAGGAACATTTCGCATTTGTCCTTAGCAATTTCATCTCATCTGGGTCATTCTTTCTCTTTCTACTATGACATGTTGTTTTATTACCTGAGGTTAGAATGCATCTTGGTCACAGTGACACATTTATCTTGTATTTTATGATGTGATCTTATCACATCCCATTTCTTTTCTCTTTCCTATTCAGCTTTTCATCTGTCAGTGACAGTCATGACACCAGCTAGTGGCATAATAATACCAGGGCTATGTATTAGTGCAGACCGTTGGCAATTTTTAAGGGTAATACTTTGCTCCTAAGGTACAATATTCTTTTTAGCAGGTTATTTCTGGAGGGAAGAGCCATTTGTAATTACATCAGAACCAGCACCCATCAATCATTTGAAATGCAGAAGATAGCAAAAAAGCCTTCCTTGGATAACATTTAGTAAATATGAAGCAAACAGAAGGTGACACTGCACCCTTCTCTCTTGGCTGCAACAAGGCAAGGAGGTGCAGAGAAGTGCTAATTCGTTATTGGTGCAATAGTGACAGACCTTTGTATTTGCAGTTGCAACTTCTGTATTTTAACACACAAAAATAAGTAATTTTCCATCAACTCTCTGAGAATGTGAGATGAGAGGGAGAATGCTTTGCAGTTCCATTGTTGAAAACGTTGCAGCCTTTTTTAGTATGATGGGTTTTAAAGTGTGTTTTTTCCTACCATTTCTTCAAGGGCCAAGTCTTCAAAGAGAAAACTGCTGCTATATAGGCAACCAGAAATGAGGGACAGACTCTTAAACCTTGCAAGTATACACCAGCTCCAAACATGACGAGACATCAATTAGAAAGCTGTGTCAATCCACTGAACAGCTTTCAAAATCTGACTGCTGAGTTTAGTGTGTAAATAGGAGCTGAAACATCTGCCTGCAAGTTGCTTTAAATCTAAAGTGACACACCGTTAATTCAGGAAGTTTTTCAGCTTCTTGGGTTTGGGGACTCTAGTTAAAATCATCTTTGTATTTCAATTACACGAGATCAGTTTTTTGTTGTTTTTTTTTTTCTTTCACAAAACTGACACTTTAAAATTTCAGCTTACCGGTGCCAATGCACAGTTTTCAGTGCTTAAATAAAATGTAATTTTCTTCCTTTGCTGCCTCTACCAAGAGGCATAGCAAATATTGTGTAACATCCATCCCAAGCTTGGCTGGATTCCAGAGACTTTCCCGAAAAAGAGACGCTGGTAAAATCAGCATCCCCCATGTACATCAAGATAGGAAAGGAAGAGTCATGTCCACAGCAGCTCAAGTGCTGTATGTGCTTGTATAAATATACTGGAAATGTGTGGGTGTGTTGCATGAGTTGTTTTTATTTGAATTTTCCTGTGTTTTAACTTGGCGGAGGTACATTATGTGGATACTGTTTTGGCAACTGGAGTCACAAAAATATTTACAAAGACTGTTGGGTTCTTCCCCCGTGCTCTTATCCCTCCTTCCTGTATTTAAAATTTCTTCTAAGTGTTTTATTTTATTCTTCTGAAAAATCCACATTTTTCTTTTAAAGGGACAAGGAGAATTGCCTTCCTCCTGGGTGTAAATTATAGCTGAAGGCTTTTTAAAGATGCCTTTTAAAATTCAAGGTAATGATGGAAACACACCACTTAAACTACGTTGGGTTTTAATGTTTTCTGTGGATTACACTGGATATTTTTGGGTGTCTCCCGAATTGGGAAATGGTACTTTTCCTCCCTTTTAAAATTCAACTCCATGTTTTCCTGACAAAAAATGTCAAGACGGCTTTGTTTGGCACTGCGTGTAGTGTAGCTCAAGTCGTAGTACGGTTCGGTGGTTCTGCTGTTGTGTTTCCCACAATGGTGGTGGGGATGCAGTGTCGATGTCCAGAGAGTCTTGAGGGCTCCTGGTCTCATCCCAAATGGACACAGCCTGTGAGTTTTGCCGTGAGGCACAGTTGGGATCGGACAGGACACACCGTGTGTGGGAGGTAACATGAGGTGATGAAGGACAACTGCATTGGGCAAAATAAACTAAATATTGACCCTGGCAACAGTTGAGAATAAATTCCTCAAAATTGTTGCACAGTTTGACTAGTTGAGCGTTTCAGTCTGTGGTTAAAATGCCACTTTGCCATTTTTTTGCCTGGTGCCTGGAATTCTGGATTCAGTTCTGCTAGCTCTCATAGCAGTTTAGAGCTGGCTTTGTGGCTGAACTCATGTCTCATTAATTCTGGTAGAAGTACTGTCCCAGTTTGGAGCTTGGGCTTCAGGCAGGTACGCGCCTCTGTAAAACATCTTTGGATTTAGTTGGGAATTCAAGGAAAGGGAAGACTGTTGTGCGCTGATCAATTGCATTGGAAATGAAAGAGTTAAGAATGGAAATCTAATTGCACAGCTGAAATCTCGATTTGAACTTGTGGTCTCTTGAGAGAAAATGCCATTCAGCACCGTTGCACAGAGTTATTTCATTCTTAATTTTAATTGACATGTCCCAGAATGCAACCTTCCCTTACCAATCCTCACAGTGCAGAGATGTTTGTGAGTCAGTGTGTCTGTGTGGGCGATTTCTGTGCTTTAAATTCAGGTCATCATTAATTTCCCTTTTGATACCAGCATCCTTTCTGCCTACTTATTCACTCAATAGCTTTATGAAATTTGAATGAATCTTTCCCTAACTAAGAGGTTGGTCACCTCCTGGGAGTTCAGCTTAATGACCTGACCTCACTCTTTTTTCCTCGCTTTCTCTCTCTCTCTCTCGATGATTGTCTGTTGACCAGGTACAAGTGATGCTTTCATGGCAGCATTGGCCCCTTGCCCTGGTGACGGGGATGTCTTGTGCAACTTCAGTAAGAGAAAAGTAATTATTTTATTATCCCAAAAATGGCAGAAATGTTTCGACTTTATTAGGGAGGAAAAAAGTCCCTCAAGCAAAAAGTTGTTTTGGTGTTACATTTTTTCATTCCTCAGCTGGGTTTGAATTAAAACCAGGAATTTGTAAACCCAACAATAGCAGTAGAACCACACACCTCCATCCTGAAGTAGTTGTGAGGTGCAGAGATACCTGCTTAAAAAGTCATAATATTTTATATTTTCAGTATTGATTACAGTTACCAAATAAACACTATGATTAGTGTTGGGATTGTCCTAGAACCAAACTGACTTCCTTAGAGCTTTTGTCTCTGTTTTGTATCTGATGGGCATCAGTTTAAAGAAACATTTTGCAAAGAGCCTAATACTTACAGTTGCCACAAATACAGTGGAAAATCTGTGCTTTGAAATGTCATCATGTGGTTTCGTTTGTTTTTACTCTGTAGATGAGGGCAATATCAGAAAAACCTGGAACATTGAAAGGTTCATGGCAGTGTAGACTTTGCCACTTCAGCTTATACTGGGTAGTGTTAGTGTTACAGGCCTAAATGTCTTGGAAATACAAATTTTCAAAGTGTTTCTAGTTGTATTTTTTATTTTCCAATATTTATCTTCTTTGTCTTCATATCTGATTTGGCTGATTTTACCAGCATACAAGGTGTAGTAGCTATGATTTCGGAGAACGGTCTCTTCATTATCTCTTGCATTTGCCTTAGCTTAGGGGTGGGGGCTTTATCAATTATTAAAACACAACGTTGGTTTTGTCCAGCTTCGGTGCAGAGCACAACCTGCCAAAGTTGCTGACTGGAGGTAAGTACAAGAGCTTTGTTCTCAGCAATATCATTCATCTTGTGTGTGTTACCTCAAAACCCTAAAGATTTCAGAATCTTTTACTGTGTCGATGTCGGTTTCTAAGCTAGAATGTGCATAATAATACAAATACACCTGACAGTGTATGGTTGGAATGTGTCCCTGTGTGTATGTTGGGTTTTTTGTTTCTTTAACTAAATTTCTTTCCTCCTTCCCTCCCCCACAGATACCCATACATTGTTGTTTATGTGCATCCTGTTTTTCAGTCAAAGTGCATATTATCAGTGGTCACGCACTTCACTTAAATATTTTATAAGATCGGTGTGTAGTGCGCTAACTTGCCTTCTTTCTGTTGTCTGATTGTGCATTTCCACTTACACTTGGTTAGTAATCTGGACAGGCTTGAAGTGTGTAAGCTTTTAGCAGGTACTTGATTTCATCCATTCTTTGTTCTGAAAGTTTGCTTTTGTTTGTCCTCAAATGACAGAGCTTTGAGTAGTAAGAAACTTATTTTCCCCCTCGTGTTCTGACTGTACAATGCTGAAGTAATCTTGTGTCTGTAAAAGCGGAACGCCTCCAGCATGAGATAGAAGCCACGCAGGTTCATGCCAGTAGGATAAAATGTGAAGGCAGGTTTTAGATACTGCTTGACCATGAGTCCTGTCATGACTAGACTCCAGCACTCTGCAATAACAAAACAATCCAAAAGAAACATAAGAAACTGAGTACGGGAGGTGAGCTTTGATTCCCTTGCAGTTTGAATAAGGCAGTCTCCAGCACTGTTGTAATGCCACACGGAGGTGGGTGCTCCATGTACGGGGGAACTTTGTTCCCTTTGCTATGCACAGGGATGGAGAAGTGACTCTGGTACTGTTCACCTCCCTCTAAAGACAGTTGTTTCTATTCCAGTATATGGGTTTAGTACAACTGCTGGTCTTAGCAAAAGGGTTTTTACAGGTACCGAGCTTGGACAACTCCCTTGCTTTGTTCCTAGGAGCTGGGAGCACTGCCCCTTCTAGGATCAGGCCACAGAGCAGGAGAATAAAGAAATGCCAAGAAAAATAAGGAGCTGTTTGAGTGAATCCTTTCCAGGCTCTGGGTGGAGAAAGGTCTACATGCTTTCTTCTTCCCACTCCTACATGCAACAGAGTACAGTTCCAACTACTCCTTTGGTGCTTCTGGCCTGACACAGTGAAGGAAGTACTTGGTCTCTCTGCAGAGTCTGCTTTCCACTTTCTCCTGAAGTTTCCAGTCAGGTATTACAGAAATTTACGGTAGCTTTGTCACGACAAGTGACAAATACGTCTGGACCATCTGCAGGCGCAGTAGACATTAAAACTTTTGAGTCCAAGTCCGCAGGGTTTGGTTTTTGTTTTTTGTTTCTTGAGTTTGATTCTTATTTGGGCCAGTGAAGAGCTGCCTCTTGTTATTATGCTAAGGTCATTATCCTGAGGACAAGTGAAAGCAGCTTATTACTCGGGTTCGTGCTCCGGAATTTCACTGTCCAGACACCATGAATTCTGCCTTCTACCCACCCGGTCAGATTCAGTGGAATGGAGTTTTGATTCTTCGCTTAGTCAAAGTTGTTCTAGGAACACTATTATCTCTAAAGGCAATTTAATTTACAGGAAACACATTTGGCTTCTTGCAGTGTGTGCGTCAAGAAAATTTGAGTTGATAATTAATCTGAGGAACTGGAAATTAATTGGCAGGGAAATTGTTGTTTTAAAGATGTTCTAAATAATCACTATTTTACTATATTTAGCTGTGTATTGAACTAATACAAGATTTAGAGAAGATAAATATCTGTAGCCTGGTACTCCTTATTTTGAAGGGACAATGCAATACAAACAGGCAAATGTTTCTTCCTTTAACTCACTGGACTTCTGTAAGTGCAGAAAGGTAACTGCTGGCTCTTGAGGAAGTCTGAGAACTGTGGGATGCCTGCCTTGTAAGATGCTTTTGCAAAAAAATTGCTTAGGTTGTTTCAAGGAATGAAGTGTTTTGAGGAAATTCCTTTCACTTGATATTGCGTTATCTTTACACTCTGAAAGGCCTCGTAGGTGGTTTAAAGATGCTGCGAATTGTCAGACTGGATCCAGGCTCTGTTATCTTTGGGGTTATTTACTTTGAGGGCCAGTGAGTTGCTTCCAAAAAAAAAAAAGAGCAGAAGTCTGTTAAAAGGAGGGTGTTAATGGCACAGCAAGTTATTTTTGCTGGTGCCGAGTTGAACTTTCAGCCATCTGGTGATAGTGGTGTCACTCCTAAATTCAGGCTTTCCTTCTTTAATTGAAATGAGATGAATGAAGATTGTGTGCAGTGCATCAGTTGCATTTTTGAGTTTGACAACAGCGAGAATCAATTTAGTGAGAAGTGTGTTGGAGCACACTATGGCTACTAATTTAGAATCTAATCAAGGACCTTTTTTCTTGGGAATTGGCTGTGAATATCAACAGATAATGATACGGGGTGGTGTGTCAATACCATGGACACAACCCGTTAGAAATTATGTTTGGTTAATTCCAGACAACGATGATGTAAAGGTTAAACAAGCACGAAAGCGTGACAGAGAGCAGGTATTTGTTACACTATTAAGAATATATTGGAGATGTAAAGAACATACATGAGAACTTCTTAACCCTCAGCTGGGACCATCTGATTAAAGGTGCCTGATTTAAGGGGGTTGATTTGCAGATTGGGAACCTCAGAAACCTGTTCTTTAAAGTCAGGTCACATAGGCAGAGAGTGGAGAGGGTTTCTAATGATGATTAATGAAGAGATGGATTTTAAGGAGCTTTTTAAAAGAGAGCTTGTGGAGTATATGTCGGCATGCTTTGGCTTCTTAAAGCAATCGCGTTAGCAGGATCATGGACCTCTGCAGGTGTGCACGGCCAGCTTTGCTAGGCTGTGTGGTACAGCTCGGGAGAGCAGAGGTGAGCCACAGGCAGGCTTTAAGGACATCTCCACTTTTTTTGTCAACTACTAAAGATGATTTTGAAAGATCCTTCTGCTGTTTTACCTCAGGGTATGCATTCTGGAGGGATTGTCAACACTTTGTTGTTGAGATGAAGGTGAGCATGTTACAGTTCCTGGATGCTGAGCTCTGCAATGAGGAAATCAGGGAATGGAATTTTGGTGTTATCTGAGGGAAAACCTCAGAACTTCTGCTATTTCAGCAACTTTCTACATACTTTCAGGTATGGTCTGAAAGAGTAGAGATATACTTTAAACAGTCTAACAGGTATTTAAGTGAATTTCTTGTTTTAATCAGTATCACTTCAGATTAAGGCATATTAATGTAGTTATTTGGATGGACATGTTGTGGACTGAGCAGATACCTAGAAGAGAAACTGTTCTGAAGTGTTCCTGCTTTATTTTTATATCTGTATTTGCCTGTCTGATGAGCACAAGCAAACTAACTCATGGTCTTTTGTGCCACAGTAAGAAAGCAGTGCTGACTGAAGTCTATTTATTTAGCCTCAAGTAAAGATGATAATTATATGCATGCGTTTATAGCTACTGAAGATTTGAATGTGGGGGAGGCAGTTCAGAAAGGCTTTGAGGTTGGTTTTTTTTTTCCTGTTGGCTTGCTTTAGGTGGGGAGTGTCTAGCGAGGAACTGGAATGCAGATTTATAATTTCAAAAAGAGTAGTATATATTTTAGTGGCTAAAATGAAACAACAGAATAGCCAAGTAGCTGAGGTTAGAAAGGACCTCTGGAGATCATCTGGTCCAATCCATCTGCTCAAGCAGAACCACCTAGAGCCAGCTGCCCAGGACCAGGTCTGGACAGCTTTTGCATATCTCCAAGCATGGAAACTCCATAACCTCCCAAGGCAATCTGTGTCAGTGCCACTGGGCACCACTAAAAAGAGCCTGGCTCCATTGTTCCTGCTCCTTCCTTTCAGGTATTTCTTTACATTGATAAGATTTCCCACCTTTTCTCTTCTCCAGGCTGCCACGCATTCTATTTGGTGTCCACCAGAACCCCCCCATCCTTTTCTGCCAAGCTGCTTTCCATCTGAATAACTCCCAGTATGTATCTTGGCGCCTGAGGTCATTCCGCCCTGGTACAGGACTTTTCACCCTTGTTGTTTTTCACCGTTTTTTACCCTTGACCTGAAAGTGAAACTTGAAGTGAAACTTGCTGAAGGGAAACACTTTGGCATATCTTGAGATGCTGTTTTTAAACAATAATCTTTGGTCTGGAGCATTAGAAAACAATGCTGTGAGGGTGCCAAAGTGCTGAGAAATTCCAGGCATAGCCTACTTAAAAGTCTGCTGTGCCCACCTGAACCTCAGATGATGCTGTTAAACCCAGTCTGCTGATTTAGAAGGATACCTGTTTATTTCACACAGCTTGGAGCAAACAGAATTCTGATTTTGATAGTATTTTGTCTGTTTCCAGAACCCCTCAGTTCAAGTAACCAGCTCAAAGGAGAAGGGTTGCAAGGCATGTCTGCTTCTGCTTTTAGGAGATGTTACAGTTCAGTGCTCCCTGTTGCCTTTCCAAGTAGATGGTTTATGGTCTCCACTGGAATGTTGTTTGTTCAGGGAAATCTAATGTAAATAAACTGATTGATTGTGAAATGTGGTTAGGTTTTTGTTGTATAGTTCTCCTGATGCAGTTGCAGGGCTCTTCTAGAGAAACTGCAGAAACTCTTAGTGCATCTGTTTGGGAATCGTAAAAAGGCCTTTGGTTCTGCACTTTGGAACTCTTTCCAGTTAGAGAAAAGGACCCAAATTTTGAGCACTATGTATAAAAAGAAATGTGTATGGGTGGAGCTTGAATCACTGACCTGAGAACCTCTGAATGATAGCTAGGTGTTTTGTGTCTGTTGACCAGCCTTGAGGGGATTCTTAGTTAGCAGAAAGGAATAAGCACCTCCAGGGGCTAATTCATCTCTCACTCCTCGGGTTCTATGATTACTGGAAGGGGTGTTCCTGCCTGTGCTTCTGAGCTGCTCATCTGCAGCCCCACAAAGCAGAATAGCCCTGGTGTTGCTGCTTTTTGTCTGCTCTGCAAGCTCTGAGCAGGGAGAGAATATAACTAATTCAGGGGCACGTGCAACCTCAGCAGCAGTTTGTGGGTGTATAGAAGAGCAACAAGGTAGGAAGACTAAATCAGTAAATTGGAAAGACTGCAGGAGTTATATTTTAATCATAATTTCTTGTAGGACGTTGAAATTTCTAGTCCAGCAGAATAAGAAATGGATACTCTGAATGCCTTTGACTATCAGTGAGAAGGTGTGAAATGTAGACATCCTTCTCATATTTCACTGCCTTTCATCTAGATGGCAAATAAAACTGTGTACTTGATGAGGTTTATGCTTCACTTTTGATCAGTAAGTTTAATCGTTGAGTGACTTCCGTTCTGTGAAGATGGATGTCATCAATGCCTTCAAGTCTAATGTGGAATTTTAAAATTATTTTTAGATTTGGAATATGGGTAACCAGCATGTGCCCGTGTCAGGATTCCATCCCTCCCAAGTTAAAGTTGAATGGGTTTACATACTCTTTAAAAGAATGATAAGAATTTGAAATCTAGCAGACTAGTAACAGAGTTGTGAGGTGCAGTTGGAAGCAAAGACAGAAGATTTATTTGGAGGTGACTGTGGAATGTGGAAGGGAATAGCAGCAGGGTCTATTGAAAGAACCTGGAATTGTGGTAATGATAAAATACAAGAGTTGGGTAATGGCAGGAAAATGGAAGATGTTTCTTTGCCATGGTGGGAGCACTGTCTGTGCTAGCTGTATAGCTTAGTATCTAGAAGTAGTTGGCTTTTTTGCTTTGCTTGCCTCTTCCAGTGTCCTACTCGGTGCTTTTTCCAGAATTGACGTTTTGTGTGAACCTTGTGAGCCATGAGTTGGAGCAATGATTTGTAGAGAGCTGTAGAGAAGGCTGAGCGTGTTTGCGTAACATTATTTTATCATATGTGGTCTGCGTGTTGGACACATTCT
>WEIS01071649.1:186-17666 GCA_013389965.1 Todus mexicanus | reverse complement strand
TTTTAAGTAAGAAGAGATTTTGCTGAAAAGTAAAAATCACCGAACAGAATTGTTCTGTTTTAACCCAAACCAGAACAAACATAAATATACATGTTTGTTTTACAGTACCTCTGTGAATTATCCCATATTTGTCACATGTAGGTTTACCTTTAAACATTGAAGAATACATAAGCTACAACAGACAAATAACTAGACTTTTTATCCTACAAGAAGGACTAACATTTATGAGCCACATATGTCCTACTTGTATTTTCAGATGACAAGTCTTTTCAAATGGTGAACTTGTTTCCTACCTGATGCTCACACAGCCGTTTTCTAGTACTTAGAAGGGCATTTGCAGATTGCAGAGCCAAGCAAGTTTCACAGCATGACAGACCAAACTCTAAACACTGTTGCTGAGCATAAGGGAAAGATGAAATGATCCTTTCTAAAATTTCTGTCAGTCATTATACATGATGGCAAGCTTTAACTTTAAACTGGAACTTAATGGAATAAAAATAGCTGGGAATAAAATTAAAACAGAATATAGTGAATCTAACCTTTTTTGCATGAAATACTACTTTCAAAAAGTTATGAGTAAAAACCCAGATGTGGCAAAGTATAGTACTTTCAGTCTGCAGAAAGATTGATAGCCTTAAGATGTGTCTTGCCATGTCAGAATTAATCTTTATGCTAACGGACATTCCGTACATTACCGTCTGTGGGTAATTAGAAATTACAAAAGAGGGCAGGAGGCATTGAGTTCACATTAATAAAGTCGTACAGTGAGGGAGAGTAGAGAATAGCTGATGTGTACAGCTGTCTGACAAGAAAATATCCAAGATTACTGAAAAGATAGTGAATTTTGATACTAAATGAATATTGTAGTAGAAATTGGAAGGCAAACTCTTTTTTTCTTCCTAAAAGAAAAGGGAAAAAATTAGGTATTCTTTGGCTGTTTTTAGTGATAGATTCAAGAACAGTAAAGGCTCTCATAGCTGCTTCCCTTACTGAGAAAAGTCTCCCAAAGAAATAGGGACATTTGGTTTTGGTTTTGAATGTGATAGACAGGCCTTTCACTTACCAGAGAGAATGGAGAGGAAAATGCACATGTGCATGTGAGAGGAAAGAGAATGTTATAGGTACTGGATAAGAGTGGTAACATTTGGGAAGCAGAAAATTAAATGTATCCATCAATATAAGACACTAAGGAATAGAAAATATCCTTTCTGGAGCCGTTTACTAGTATGTACACAGGAAGGAAATGAGAATACAAGAACTGAAAGAGATTTTTTTGAAGCGGTTTTAAGATATAATAGGAATGAACAGTGGAACCATTAGTTTATATTCAGACGTCATGTGCTGAATTCTGAGAAACGCAGGGGGTAGTAGCGTGTCATTGAGCTTTCTCGTGTCATTTCTGTAAGTAGAAAATAACATGCAGGATTGAGAGACAATTTTGAGTTCATCCTTGAGAAATGCTATGACAGTGCTGCTTTCAGTCTGTGGTCCTGTTGGAACTCTGACAGGCTTGGGTGGAATTACCTTGGTTTTCTGTAACCAAGAATATATAAACTTGAACAAACGCCGTGGTGGTTCAGCCACCTTCAGTTTCGCCTGGAAATACAAAGCTTCCACTGGCTTCTGGAGTGTAAGGAAGGCCCTGCAAGATGAGGTTTTGTGCTTTATTTTCATAATCCTATACAAAACGTGAAGTAAAAAATGAACAGATGAAGACAAAGGCATGATGAATAATGTAATATAAGACTCAGTAGGAATTTTTGGTTTTAATTAGCTATTCTTAAGGTTTCTCGTAAAGGTCGTCAGTGTCATTGTTTGCCATGTTGTTTGAGTTTTGATGATAGCTTTCTATCTCCTGAGGTGGCATAACCTCACTCCAAGTTTAGGGTGTTTTACAGGAGAAATCCTATCTTCCCACAAATGGTCTTGCAGACTTCCACCTTGTCATAAAGTGTACTCTTTGACGTTCTGTACACTAGCAAGGAATTAAGTCAATGAAAGGGCTTGATTCAGCTCCTTTGCTGTAGATGTTGGCAGCCATTTAATATGCCTAATGGTATTCTCATCCAGCTTCTAGCTCCAGCTCTTGAAGAGCATGGGTTTCCTGTAAGTCCTATGTCACATCTGCTGGCCTGTGCATGTGACTTAGATATCTTAGGATATCTCAGGGATACTTAGTTTTAGGCAATTGAACCGCTTTCAGAATCTCAAATCAGAAAAGAAACAGGTCAAGAAAACCACAACCTACCGTGTTTGAATTTTTGTAGTACTGTAGAGATCAACAGAGTATAAACCTGGAGTCACATTTTTACAAAGTGCATTAGGGCCACTCACACGGAGGTATGTATTCTGTTTTCCATGTACAAAAAAACAGAGAGAGAGTATTGTTTTCCTTTACGCTATTTTCTTCTTTGTAGCCTTTCTTCTTAAGGAGAAGATGTTGAGCAGGCATTTGAAAAAATAAACCACAAAACCACAAGTAAAAAACAAAATCCAGCTTATGTGCAGGTCTTCTTACCTTTTAGACAAGAAAATCTAAATCTCCGTTTTTCAGCATTGTTAAGCATGTGGTAAAATAATGTAGTTATAAGACTTAATGGCAGTATCAAGCCCACACAGCTTGGCTCTATCTTTCAGAAGAAACTTTTCATGTGAGGCAAGAATGACACTAAAATAGTACATCTAACAGCACCATTAGTGCTTTTCTGCTAGGTTTAATCTCTGAAGTTGTGGGCTATTGCTTTTGAAGCTCAAATTTCAGCTGGAGTGTGTATGAGCTTTAGTGAGCTGTTTGATTTCATTACAAGGCACAGGTCTGCTGCGTTTCTCTGACTGCACAATCCACCTGCCTTTGCAGAGAGCACTCCCGCGGGAATCAGAGTCTTCGTACGATGATGAAAAATTAAACCGTCCGTTTGATGCTCCTTTTATTGAGGCTCTGCAAGAGGATGTTGAAATACCTTCTGTGTAATAGGCAGCTGGAGTGAAGTATTGTCCATCAGAGTGGGCATAATGATTTATGTGAACACATTTTTATCACTATATCGGGGGTGACAAGCTCCAGTGAAGCTCGGAGCGTTCCTCCTGTTACCCAAGGAGTGTTCTTATTACATTTCCTGTCAGACTGTGATGCTTTTTTTTTTTGCCTAACACTTGTTTCTATCAGTTTTTCTGCATACCAAGTGGAGCACTAGCCAGTTAATCCTCCTTTTTGTGTAGGAGACATAACCTTCCTCAGAGCATCTCTCTGCAAACCAAAGAATACACACCTATCTAAAAGAACTGTCAATGCTGAACTGGAAAGGAGGAGGCATAGGATATACCTGTAGTGCAGTGTCTGTAGCTTGTGTAGATGTAACAGACCTTGTTTTAAACTTGAAATAGCTCGTAATGTAGCTACCACACAATTAAGCACAACGTGAGCTTCAGAAGCTGCTGGAGACTTTGAATAGGCTCTAAGGCAGTGTTAGCACCGATGTGAAATTCAGGTTGCTCCAGCCTCCTTGCTGGCAGTGCCCAGATTAGCTGGTTGAATGCTGGGGGCAGAGGTCTCCTACTGAGCAACAGTTATTTCAGTACAGCCTTTCCTACAGCTTCAATGCAGTCTTGGCTTAAGGAACTTCCCTTTTCATTTTGGAAAGAAGTATTAAAGGTAATTACACAGACTTACTGGAGTTGTTTCCTTTCTGTTATTTTTTACCTGGTTTTTTTCTGTTGTTTGGTTTTTTGTGGGTTTTTTGTCGTTGTTGTTTTTTTTTACCTGTGTTGAACAGTTTTACTCACACCGCAGCTTGTGCTCCCCACCTTATGCTGCTCCACGTTTCAGCGGAACTCTGGCAATGTATGTTTCTGATTCCTCTTATCCAAGAGTTATAAAATTTTTTTGCAAAGCATGTTAAGCCTACTAGATTTTAAGTTGGACAAACTGCTCTGAACATTTTCCTATGTGTTGGTATGAAGATATTTTTAATGTTTTTTTCATAAACTCTTTAGCCTTTGAAGCTATTTATTCCATAATGAGTAAATTGCCTCATGATTTCTTTCTCGGGCAACAGTGTTGTCACAGCTGTGTGATGTTTTCAGGATATTCCCAAAGAAAGAAAAAAAAAATAGCAACAAGGTCAAAAACCCTCTAGGATTTCCCACTAGCAATTACATTCATCATATGCAGTTCTCTGGTGGCCTCTTGGCCTCACTAATTGCCTGTAGTGCAAAGTAATTTTATGTCTGAAATTGCTTATGTGCCTCTAGCTTGGGTGAGGGCCAGAAACCAGGCCAAAATTTGTAACTGATAAATTGGAACAAAATCCAAGCTAGTGAAGGAAGAAATTGGCTTGTCCCATCCTATGCCTGTCACATCTGAAGCTCCTTACTTTTCTTAACTTGAGCTAGTGGTTTAAAACCAACCAGTTGGCATTCTGCATAAGCACATGGCTTCCAAGCTGCTGTCTGTGAGTGCGGATGGGTTTGTGTTTCTGAGTGCTGGTACCATCCAGAGGGAGCCAAAGGCAACCTTCCCTCCTTCATGTACCATAGCTTAGGAAGTAAGCATCAGACCATGACATACAACATACTAATGTGTTATTTGCAAAAGTCTAAAGACTTATATCTCCTGACTAAGTTTCCTGTTTCTGAATGCTTTGCTTCCCATATCAGTGAGAGTCATAGGATTGTAGAATGTTTTGAGTTGGAAGGGACCTTCAAAAGTCATCTAGTCCAACTCCCTGCACTAAGCAGAAACATCTTTAGCTAGGTCCTGTTGCTCAGTACTCCATCCAACCTGACCTGGAATATTTCCACGATGGGGCTTTTACCATGCCTCTGGGCAACCTGTTCCAGTGTTTCACCACCCTCACAGTAAAAAATTTCTTCCTTCTATCTAGTCTAAATTTTCCCCCACTTTTAGTTTAAAACCATTAGCCCTAGTGCTCTGGCAACAAGCGTGACTAAAAATATTGTCCCCATCTTTCTTATAGACCCCTTTTAAAGTATTGAGGGGCCAAAACCCCCACAAACGTGGAAAAGGAAACTAGATCCTTATGGTACAAATGGACTATTAGGCAGTATGAATTCCACATTGTACTTTCTGTGTGTACATACATACACGTACCCACTTGTGCTCTGTCACTCACTCCTATTCCTTAGTCAACATTGGAAGCATGACCTTTTTCTGGCAATGATTTTTCACAACATTTCAAAGCATTAAAAGAGATTTAAGTGTCCTAATTTTCATTGTATTTTATAAATAAAGAAAAAAGTGCAGACAACCAACAAACAATCTTCCTTTCTAATTTCCTCCTGCTTTCCCTTCTCTTTCCTGTTGCCTGGTGGCTACCTGGGAAGAGTTAACAGTCTGAGGGTTACTACTTCCTGGAGTGATGAAGATTATGCAAAATCCTTACAGTGATTTTGTTGCTTTTCTTTCTTTTATTTTTTCCCCTTTTTCCCCTTATATTCTAAATTAAATCTATCTTAAAGTTCATACTATCTATGTAGGCAATGGATATGCTGAAGAGTAGTTTTTTTAATATTTTAGGATAGTGGCTTGTCCTGGTCTGGGTTAGAACAGAACAATTCTGTTCAATGATAATGCTCCGTCTTTATAGTTAGTGCCAAGGATTGGTTTGCAAACCAAGGTCACTGCTAGATTTTGTGTACCACACTGGAGGGTGCAGAAAAGTAAAGGCTGCANATGACAGCCTCCTGTAATATAAGAGAGTGTTTTCCCATAAATCAAGTCAAATTGGAAGCATTCAGCAATGACATTTTCCTGTGTATGTGTATAGAAAAGCTTTTTTGTCCTCCATCTGGGTGCTATGAGTATAAATTACTATAAATTAGAAGATCCTGTGTTTCTGTGATGACATCTTTTATTCTTGTTCCTGAAAAATAAATATAATTTATATTCATTTTTAGTGTTATGCTGGGAAATGGTCTTCTTTACTAAACAGGACTTGTCTGCTTAAGGGAAGGATGCATTTTATGTTTGGCTTCCCAAAGTGCCCTTTGTTATCATTCAGCGTGACATAGTAATAGCTTGGATATCTTTTGCTTTGCCTACACTATTTCTGGTATGGGAAAATTTAGAAACTGTGATTTTAGTGTTGCTCATCAGGAAGTCCTGAAATTATCTCTTATTTTATACCTTCACTTTTCATCTTGTGAACAGCAGAGTCCTCATATATTCACTTCAATTTACTAAAAGAATAAAAGTATTTTACATTTTGAGTGGAATTGTGGCATAAAGTAGCGTTTAGAGAAATACCGACAAAGCGTTTTAAATAGAAAAAGTCTAAAGTAATGTATAAGATTTTCATGCTAAACAAACTTTCAGTGTAAATTCTCTTCTTAATTATAATTTAGGAGTCTAAAATTTGGATTGTGAAAGAGCAGACACAGTTCAGTGGTGGTTTATATTTACTGTCCAAGAGGAGGTGCTAACTCTGCTGATTTTATGGGACGTGTAGGGCTAAGCTCTGAGTAGCTGCCCATAAACTCACATTGTCTGCCTTGCAACTCCCTAAGTACGCCTCCTCTTGCTTGTTCTTTTAAATCTCTCTGCTTAGTTGTTCTTTCTAGATACTGCTCACAATTGTCATTTGATTAAAATAGTTGTATGGAATGAAGTCAGTATTTAATTATTCTGAGGCACTCTCATAATTATTTATCTATGAGTAATATAAAGCGAGAAAGGTGCACTTGTGCACATAGTTTATTTAAATTTATTTAGAGAATTGGACCCAAACCAGTCTCCTAAATCCAATCTTAAAATGTTGCAGTAGCGGTGATGTTGATCAGAAAACTGTAAGTGGCTCAGGCTCTCTGAGGGCATGTTCAAGAGCTGAAGTCACAGCCAGGCTCTTTGCTGGGGCAAGGAGTGGGCGTCATGTTGGACAAGGCTCTGAGCCTCCTGCTGCCAGCTCACTTCTCCTCCTTTTATCTGCTTATAAGGAATACTGTCCTCTAACCTGAGTCATTCCAGCAGACAGATGGCATTGGTTATCAGAATAAGCGTATACTATTAGTGTTGCGTAGCATATTAGCTAATGACAGTAGTTGGTCCAAGCCAGTCCATAAAATTTATCAGAAGTAGAATTTTCAGGAGTTTCTCTGAATAATAGGAATGTGTGGTAGTTACTAGTTTAATCGATTTCTCTTATCTTCAATTTCTAACCTAATAGCTCACCTTCTGGCATTATAAATGTCACAGCAAGGTAGGAAAAAGCTTTTTAATTTCAGCTTCTTTGTTGAAAATAAAGCCTATATAGTAGAGAATTAAGTCCTCAAGATCCTTTTTAGTTTGTTTTCTAGATACTGACATCCAGAGCTGAATGTCATGCTGAATTTAACTTAAAACAGTCTATTCCACTGTCTTTTTGAGGTGGGAGAATGGAAAGTTGAAGCAACAGTGACAGAATGAGTTAGATTTGGAATAACCACTCAAACCCTTACTTATTTTCAGATTTCTTCTCTGGAATTCATGGAGTTACATAGAACATGAGCTAAAACTCTATGGAGCTCAATTAAATGTCCTTTACAAGCTGTATAGCCACATGTATATTCCACGCAATTCTCAGAAATGCTTTTATTTAAAGTAGCATCTAAGCACATGTTAAAATCTTTTAGAAGTCAATGGGATGCAAATGCTTGCTTAGATTTAATTTGTTTCTCTAAAGAGAGAGTAGTGGTAGCAATTATTTTATTCTGAAACGGGGAGCTCAGTTTGTGATTTTTGTGTGAGAAAGGTCTACGCACTAACCTGGAATCTGTCTATATGAACATTGATACGTTCATTGAACATCTTGTTTTAACTTCAACCTGTAGCAATTAATGTAACACAAGGAAGAAAGGAAGGGCTGCTTATTGGTCTTATTATCTATTTAGTCTTGTATTTTAGTTTTCCTTTCGTTACTGACTTTCTGAACATTAAAGAAGTATCTTTTGGGGAAAAACATTGTCTGAAATGAAGACAAATATGTTAATAGAGGTAAATACGCCCATCTCAAGGCTTAAGAGTGCTGTCTGAAGGTGTCAAAGTATGACAACATTGCAGTCACACCAGTGATTATACTTCAGTATTAAGTATTTGTTGGTATCGCATATGAAGAGTTACCCGTAAAGTACTGATGTAAAATTGCAGGTTGTTTACCTGGAACTGGAGAGAGTTATATGTGGGTTGTGAAGCTCCCCAGAGAATCAGGAAAAATTTATCCTAACCAGTCACTCTTTACTATAGTATACACAAGAAAGAAACTAAACCGTATCTTGTCTATCCCGAGGTTAATGTTTGAAGGCAATGAAAAGTATTCTTCAATGTGATGCCAATATTCAGGTTAAAAGTTATTCTTCCTTTTTAAGTCCTGAAATGCTTTTCATTTCTGTTTCTAAAATAACTATTTACTTATGTCAGGAATTAAAAACTACCGTATAACTCCCCTGCAAAAAAAGGAGGCAGATTTGGAGGCCTTTCTCTTTCACAAGAGATGTATACAAGTGATTTTTGCTGCCCTGTTCTCTGCAAAGCTTCATGCATCAGTCTGTTAATCCAGCCTGGAGAATGCCTCAGGCTTGTCGCAGGCTACCCTGATGCCCGAGGAATGCTTGTTTCCCACTGAACAGACCTGCCAAAATAGTGACAGTTCTAAAGTCTGTGTTTTCAAACAAGCCAAACTACATTTGCAACAGCGCACAACCAGGTCTCTGTATTGCCATGGTGCCACGTGATGACATGGAGATGAAGTTATCTTGGCATGTTCCTCCAGGACTGTTGAGATTTTATGATGAAGTTGTTTTTAGCTGTAGCATGTATGGATGATATGGATGGGGTGTAGTGATAAGCTAGTATTAGAAGATTTATCTTGATTTCTGGATTTGTTTCAAAGAATATAGGGTTCATATCTATCCTGGCTATTGCTGACTGTTCAGTGAAAGAGTAAAATCAAAATGTATCCACATAATGTAAACCAGAATTTTGATGCAGATGCATAAGTAGGTAGTTCTTTATAGGAACACCTACTGACCCTTCAATAAATTATTTTTAATCTGAAGTTCGTTTAAGTCAAATCTAAAATCCAAAGCACAAAATCTTAGTCTGCTTTGAGATATAATTGGATGACATACAAAGCAGTTTAATTACACAGCTATTGCTGACCATAAGGAAAACCAGCTGCGTTCAAGGTTATCAGATTTATCTTCAAAACCAAGAAACACTTCATGTTTCTGAATTGAGTTAAAATAAGGGAACAATAATATTTGACATACATGTCAAAGTATGAAAAACATGTTTAAAGCTTATGTATGGCATCAGTGTGTGTCTATATATACACTGATATCCATTAAATATATATACCCATGTGTGCGCACATGCATAATTACTCATATTCGTACAAAATACAGTACAGAGCAAGGTGTATACTGTTGGCTGTATAGTGGGTGTATTAGAAAATATCATTTTGGCTCTGAATTTGTTATCCATTTTAAGTGGATAACTTTGTAATGGAATATTACTAAACTTATTTTCATTGCACACTTGCGTTTGGGGTATGTGGGCATATTTGGAATCAAGCATGTGCCCTGCCAAATGGCTAGTACAGTTTGCCAGTCATGTGGAAAAGCAAAAATCTCTATTTGATTAGGTGCTGACAGATATTTACATATATATTTCACCATTTCCAACTATATTCATATAATTGTAAGCAGTTCTATTTTTATAAAGCTAACTCTTACCGATCATGCAGAACTGTTAATGGTCCAGATTCAAAGAAACTTAAATCATTTAAGACTAACTTGGGAGTTTTGTTGCTGAAATGCTAAACTGGAGTCTTGCAAATGTTGTCTAACATATTATGAGGTTGCCAGAATGCTGCTCTTGCTCATGCAATGTCTATCTCAAGTTTGGGAAATGAAATATGTCTTCATCTAACTGTACTCATACATGCTTGCTTTGGTCATGTTTGCCAATCACCAATAAAACTAGGTCTTCTTAACAATCCCACTCATCATTGTTTTAGTAAGCAACCAGAGAAAGTGGTAGCAGTGGTGCCTTTCCACACTAGCATAGTGGGAGGGATACTGGAACCCTGTGATTGAGTCTGTCTTGTACCCAAGTAAAGTCAGACCCCTTCTGGTGATTGAGCAAGTGGCTCATGAAGGTGGAAGGCAAATGATGTCCATTCCACCCTTCAGTATTTTTCTTCTGTGTGGAAAAGCGTCCAAGATTTGTTGGTTCAGAGAGAGAGCAACCTCAACAAGCATCGTGTGAGTATCAGTGAGTGTGATTTTGCATTGGTTTTCGTTCAACACTTGTCGAAGAAGGAAATGCTACTTGTTTTTGTTCTGTGTCTGGAGACTATCTCTGTATTTAATACAGTATTTTTAATGTAAATTATGGTCTTAGGAATGACTAACATATCAAGAAGAGTTACCATGAAATACTGAAGCAATTTAATGCATTGCAGAAATGATTTTGGATCACTATGCTAGACTAATGTGGAAAGCAGACAGCTGGCTTTAAGTAAAACATTAATATATTGGCATTGGAAGTTAATAAGCCTTTTTCAGTGAGATGAATAAGAAAAAATAAAAAATACCT
The DNA here is from genome assembly GCA_013389965.1 of Todus mexicanus. NCBI lineage: Eukaryota > Metazoa > Chordata > Aves > Coraciiformes > Todidae > Todus > Todus mexicanus. Next base: position 7,075 of record WEIS01071649.1, on the reverse strand, counting down.
CAGAAATCCAATTAGAGAAACAATTCTAAGTTCCCCGATTCCTAAGCAGGCATCTTAGAAAATGTTATTTCGGTCTGTCTCGCCTTTCGGTTTTCCCTTGGCACTTAAAAAACTGCAGGTCATGTATTATGAACATAGTCTAATACCTAAGTCAGGAACTTGACTTCATTAACTTCCACATAAGGAGATATGCCTCTAGCTCATACGCTCATTCATTTGGCAGTTTGATCAATTCTGGGAGAATTACTGCTTTTTCTTCTGGTCTGAAGCATTAAATTGGTCACTGAAATTGAATCTCAGGCTCCTAAAGAAGTGAAAAATATTCCGTAATGTGCAGTTTCAATACGAACCAGCAGAGATTTTGTCACAGCCTTTATTTTGATGTAAGAGTGATAAACAGGTTTTAGGAAATGGACAACCTACAGAATCTAAGGCTTAAAGTCAATTTAATTCACTTGAAGTACAGATAAAGTAATATGCACATACAAATTTATTGAAGAGTCTCCTCACTTCCCCTCGCTGGAAGGAGTGAGAATCTGTCTTAACTGTTCACAACTTCTCCTTTTTAGCATCAGTTCTCATCATCTTCTTTATAATCCCCATAAGCTCCTCCACAATCAGATGCGAGTCTCCACAGCTCTTCTTCTCTGTTGCCCAAATGCACACTACTTTTGTGGGCAAGTTATATGAGGCGTGCCAGCACTGTCTGGAAACTGTTCTGCAGTGCATTGACTACAAATCTAAAGGCTGACCATGGAATTTCTAGAAGTGCTTAGCAGTAAGTAGAACTGAAAAGAAGCAGAAAGCTGCCTGTCATAGCCTACCTCCTGAATGGCCCTGTGCTAAACCCTGTGACTTGAAACTGGCGGTTCCTTTTACCAATCTGATTTGTCCTGCAAAGGGAACCTGTATCTTCACAGTTCCCAGGAACACTTTCTGTGGGAGAATTTGTCTCTTATTTTTGCTGATTTCCTCCCTGTTATTCTAAAGCAGATTTTAAGATGAAGTTTCTAGTCTTTTTTTATGTCCCTCAAAACTGCTGGCAGCAGTTTCACTCTCCTTCCCTCCCTCCTGCCTTCCCTATTTTGTTCCCATAACCCAGAGGCATTTGCTTATCTTATGAAGAGGTTTTCCTTCTTCCATTGATCTCTGATTATGCTATCGATCGCTGTTATTAAGGTCACCCTCCTTCACCAAAGGTTGACATAAATAATCATTGTTTGATGTCTACTTAACAATATTTGTGTTGCTGAAAGAAGGAAGTTTTGCTTTTGCTCTGTTCGAATGCTCTGCCTTTTCTCTAAATAAGGTTTCCGATGAAGATAAGGCATTTTCTTTAAGTGAGTTACGGAATGTTTGGGGCATTTGCACACTTAAAGGTACATTGCTACACAGCTGTAACATATTTGGCTGTCTTAAAAAAAAAAAGTAGCTTAACTACAATTACATCATTCACTCCACAGTCTTCTTTCCAGAACATTATAAGGATTTAGTCTTGGCAGTTCAAGAATGAGAGGAAATGAAAGCTGACCTGCATAGGAATTGGAGTCTGTTTCTGTAACTAGTAAAAACTGAGAAGTTTTATGAGTGTACTGTACTTGAACAGAACAATTAAAAGTAATAAGCATAAGGTATATATTCTAGGATGTATGATATGTAGCACAAGTATGGCAGTAACAGATTTATATGTAGAAGTCAGATTATAAATGTGATGTGAATGTGCTTATGTAACAGGAAAAATGAACTGGAATGTTCATTAGTCTCTTAATGCCGAGTCAAGGCAATGTCACATTATATATTAGCCTGGTCCTATTGTTCGTTTGGTGTATGAATTATGGAAGTTATATAACATATAACTGCACATGGACATGCATTTTGATGATGTATTTTTAAAATCTTGGTATATATTCTATAAATTCTGCGTAGGCTGCAGTTGTGTAAGAACATGCACTGATCCTGGGCTTCCATCAGTGAAATAAACCAGAATTTAAACATTAATAGCTGCTAATAAAGTTGAGGTGGAAAGCATGAGATTATTTCAGTCTTTATTTAAAAAGTGAGTTTTCAAAAGTAGACAGAATTAATAAGTCTCTTTCCTTTCCTGTCTTTGTGTGCACAAGTTTATAGCTAACTACTCTAGAGCCTGGTCTTTTCATTCTGTTTTTGTAGACCTCATATAATAATGTTGTGGTCCACTATGCAGTCAATCCTTGCATATAACAAAAGAACCTTGTCAACAAGCGTTTAATGCTCCTAAGTTCTCAAATTAGTTTTCAACATCGGTGTCTTGAAGTATGCTGGTGAAAATGAGTTGTAATTCAGTTGACGAGTCACTGAAGGTACGCTCTTGCACTTTGATTTCTTTAAACATCATTTTGCTGTTTAGTTGCCACACATTGTGCTCCTTCAATAGTGCATTAAATTTTCATTTTTCTTGAAGAACGGTATTTTAAGTCTTCGGAATTTTGTCTGTATTATTTTTATATTCCTCTTCACAATTTCATGTTGTCATTCCATTTCACTTGCATGCAATTGGCCATCTGTCTAGATACTCTTCCTTGGAATGATACTCAACATGGCATCCACTTTGGGCATAGTTCCTTTCAAATATTATTTTGTTGTTATCTACTGTGTAGCTGATGGTGAAAGCAGACACCTGTCAGTTGGAGCTTTGTCAAAGATCTTCCCAAATAAAGAGGGCTTATTCCAATCTTTCATCAGCAATTCAATTTTTTTTCAGCTCTGTAGGTTCTTAATAATGATTTTTTTTTTGGCATAGTGCAATGTTGTCATGGGTTGACCTTTACTGGCTGCCATGAGCCTACCAAGCTGCTCCATTACTCCCCCTCCATCAACAGGACAGGAGGAGAAAAATGCAATGAAAAGCTCATGGGTCAAAATAAGGGCAGGGAGATCTCTTATTAATTACTGCTATGGGCAAAACAGACTTGAGGAAATTAGTGTAATTTATTTAATTGCCAGTTAATTGTAGTAGAGTAGAATAATGAGAAATAAAGCAAAGCTAAAACCATCTTCCTCCTACCCCAACCTTCTTCCCAGGCTCGATGTCTTCCCAACTCTTGTACTTCTTGCCTGCAAGTGGTGTGTGGCGATGGGGTGGTGGTCAGTTCATAATACTGCATCTCTGCTGCTTCTTCCTCCTTAGACTCTTCCCCTGCTCCAGCTTGGGGTGCCTCCTGTGGGATCCAGTCCTTTGCAAACTTCTCCAGCATGGGTCTTTCCCACGATGTGCAGTTCTTCACAAATTGCTTCAGTGTGAGTTCCTACAGGAATAGATTGCTCCAGTGTGGGCTCTCCGCAGGCTTCAGCTTTCTTCAGGGTGCATCCACCTGCTTCAGCATGGGGACCTCTATGGGCTACAGGTCGAATATTTGTTCTGACATGGCTACAGGGGAACAACCTGCCTCACCATGGGCTTCACCACAAGCTCTAGGGCAAATCTCTGCTCTGGCACCTGGAGCACCTCCTCCTCTCCCTCCTTCACCGGCCTTGGTGGCTGCAGAGTTGTTTCGCTCACTTATTCTTACTCCTCTCTTACAGCTGCTGTGCAGCTTTTGTTATGCTTTCTTAAATATATCATCAAAGAGACACTACTACTGTCACTGATGAGCTTGGCCTTGGCCAGCAGCCGTTCCATCTTGGAGCCATCTGGAACTGTCTCTGTTTGATGTGAGGGCAGCTTCTAGTGTCTTCTCAGAGAAGCCACTCGTGCAGCTCCCCTTTCCTGCTACCAAATTCTTGCCATGTAAACCCAATGCAAATATTAAAATTTGAGATATACCATGGAGGGAAATACCATATTAGTAACATTAACAGCTACAAATAGTTGGGGGCAAAGTTGTTTAATTAAAAGAATCAGTGCTCTACTCCCTTCTGAAAGCCTTTATTTTCACAAGGAATTTTGCTGCAAGGTAGAAAAGTTCTGGAACTTAATTTGCTTTCCTACTTCTATTCTGCCTTTCACTCCAGCCCTTTACCCTCTTCCCTTGGAATTTATTGTGAAGTTTCGTATTTAGGGATTTCAGTCAGACTGCTGCTCTTGACCTTATGTGAAGAGTATACCTGAACACAAGACAGTGATGGAATAGCTTGTGTAGTGCATCAGGATAAGTACTCACAACTGTAGATTTTTCTTTAACTTGACTTCTTGTACATTCATGAATACTGAATTATGCTGCATTTATTTCTGATACAGCACTGTCACCTGTTGAATGAGAAATTTTGATGAAAGAGAAATTTCTAAATGGTTTTGCGATCACTGAGAAAGGAAGGGGGTTGGGTTTTTTGAGATATATTTGTTAAAAAAGGTCTAACTGAAAGCATCTCTCCGAACTAAAATATTTGTGCTTTTGACTTGTGTCAAAGGCACCTAAAACCTGAATACCTGTTCCTCTCAGGCCATCCTTGAAATTCGCAACAATTTTAATACGTACTTAAGACTACCATCAACAAATGAAAGCAGTGGAGAGCGAGCCTCTAGGACATCAGAACTGCTGTAATGAAAGTTATTTGCTTTCATTTTTTTCCTTTGTGTCAGTACATTTTTCAGACCTCCTTGCATCACGTCAAGAACTCAGTAGCATTAATAGGGGTGGGGTTTTTTTGTTATAGTGTATTTGTATAGTAAGTTTCTATTTGAGCTGTTTGAATATGTTCTGCACTAATGGTTAAGTATTGTTAGTGTCTAAAGAAAGGGGGATTTTTAAAAATACCTAAACTAGTTGGGAGTGAGGATGAATTATGAGAAAAGGCTCTGCTGCATCTGTGACCCAGAACAATTGGAACAGGGCTCTGGCTGTCCTTGGAGAGAGGAAAGGAGGAGGAGTTATACAATTTAGAAGAAACAGGTGCGAGAGGAAAAACTGCCAAGCCCTGAGAGGAACCATGCCACAATCATGCCAAATCCTGAGAAAATTAGCGTGATTGTGATATTATGCAATATGAATTTGGAAAGAAGCTAAGTAGTCATCCTTTACAAGTCAAGGCTGCACGCTTCATGTTAACTTTAAAAGTATCTGTATTTGCTGAGAGGAGAATCAGCATGGTCCTCCTTTAGTGCGTGTAGATTATGTCTTTGAGTTTTGGTTTACAACATTTGTCAGTCCCTAAAACTTCTTCGCCATATGTGCTGCAGGAAAATGCAACATTTCGTTAACTTTCCCTAACTACTTCTCAAGCAAGCTGCTTTGTGAGCTGAGCAGGAGATGAAGGGATTGTAGGGCTTTGGTTCTTTTTTCTTCATGACAATTCATGGGTTGATACCAGTGATTTAGTCATTCTACTTAGAAAGCACCAACAATAACTCCAGTTATCACATGAACATTTTCAAGCTTGAGTACACAACATCCCAGTATCTCACAGAAAACTCTAGTGCCCTGCTGAGATAGCAGGATATGAAGGTATGTTATCATGATAGCGATGTAGTTAACATGTAACATAGTTGTGTTTCTCATTATTTCCACTCAGCCTCTTAGAATTTGCTTTAATTCTCTTCTATTGTTTCCTACTTTGCCTTGTAATCTCTGCGAAATAAGCTGTCAGGAAGAAAGTGTTTTATTTTGTGGCCATGTGTTTGGATTGCTCTTACTGCTTATTTTTCTTGATAAACTCTTTGTTTATGGTCTGCCAGCAAGTGTGGGTGAAGCTTGGGTTTGAGACAGTGGCAAATACGAGACTGGTGCCTGCATCAGCCGTGGAATCTTTAACTCTTGGGACATCTATTTATTCTTTGCATTTTACTGTCATAGACTGTTGTGAAAATGAATTAATTAGTACTAGGTTTAATGATATCTTTTTGTTTGCTTGGTTTTGTTTTGTTATGATCCTTAATGTCTTAATCAGCAGGATAACAAGTAGTGTGAGGGTTATTGGTTTTGATCCTCCGAAATGCTTACAGAGAAGAACTAATAAGTGCTGGTTAGCTAAGCAGCAGTCTAAAGGTTTTTGCTCAGTTCGACTGTGGCATAAGCAGGTATTATTCAGTTTATTTGAGTTGATCTTCATTGATTAAGATAGTAGTGAGTCTGGCATATTCTCTTCGTTTCCTTGTCACTAGCCAAGAGTACTTGAATTGACAGCACATAATTAATACTGAAGACTGAATCTTCATTTAGCAGATCTGAAGGGCTGCTCAGACGTTCTGTAGGAATCTGTCAAAGCAGAAAGACTTGCTGATCTTTAGCCTCTGTTTGCTTCTAAACTCACCCTCTTTACAATTCCTCTTTGTTCCCCACAATTTCTATAGGGCAAAAACAATAGGACACCAAACCCTCCCCAAAAACCTACGAACTGTACTGGTTCACTTGAGACTGCTTGTTATAAAGACTTACTGAATTAACTTGGATGTTTTCGCCCTTGACTTTTAATTATGGAGAAAGCTCTGTATGTTTTGATCACTCTGCAGAAAATATAGGAAAACATCTACATCTACTTTCTTTTTGACTGCAGACTGCTTTTAATGCTTTCCCAGTTTCTTGCATTCGCTATAGCTTCCACTGAGGAAGTTCTTCTGGAATGTTTTTTGCTGAAGTAGAATGGTAATTTCAAGGCAGCAAAATATAAACTTCATCTTAAATGAAAATAGTGCTTTAGTATCCTACACATCTGCTATATAGACCCGTTCACAGACACATCTGCACTTAAAAATATATATGCAACACCATGCATAAATGGTATAGGTTCTAGCCCATTCTTCACGGAGTGGCTAAAGATAGTATGACAAAACGTCTCAGGGGAAAGAAGGAAGAGAGACAGAGGAATGTTATTAGAATGAAATAGGTTTATGGGCAAGCTGTAAAGCAGAGTTATATTGTCTTCTGCTTTACTTTATGTTGCTATTTGCAAAACGGAGGCAATCTTGTGCTGAAAA
>WEIS01071648.1:19535-30134 GCA_013389965.1 Todus mexicanus | reverse complement strand
TCTCTTTTTCTTCTAATTTGGTTTAATGCAGAGCCAGTAGAGGGAGACAGACTATTTTATTTTGTGCAGATAAGGAGATGTACCTCTGTTTTTCTTAGGTTGGTGGCTTTCATATCCTTTCCTTATATCTGAAAAGAAGTGCTTTAGAAATGTGGTCAGGCAATAACTGGCTGTAAAGATTTAAAGTCAAGCTGTCAAATAAATGTTCACAAAGGAAGCGTTAGGTTCCGTATATGAAGTTGTTGAAAAATGGTGACAAATGGCTTCTTAATTATAACTGAGATCATTAATTCCGACGTGACTGTGGTGGGTTTTCAGAAGCTCCTGATCGAACAAACTGAATGTTTTGGAGTCCAACTACAGAAATTCAGAGGTTTATTAGCAATACTTTGAGTGCACCTTAACTGGATAGGAAGCCAGCACAAATGGGCATCGTCTGGGCACAGATTCATACTCTCTGTGTTCCCAGGGGATGAACAAAGTTTCCTGGTAGAAATCTGAGCTGTGAGGTCTCCTCAACTTCTGAGGGTGTGTCACTGTCTCTGTAGCTTCAACTCTTCTTACAGGGTATGGAACTTGCTCAGGGGAAAGTGGGAAAGCCTTGCCTGATGTAGTTGTGTGAGTTGGTTATAAGAGAACTGGGCAAGATCACCATCATCAGGTGTCTCTGTGTAAGTGCAACTTAGATATCCAAAAGGACTTGTATTTCTAGATTGAACTTCTGGTTTTTCTTTCCTTGCTGCCTCCGTCCAGTTTCTTTTTAGTTTCAGACTTGCTGCACCCGTGTCTTTTCCCGTCTTCCACTTTTTTTCCCCTTACTCTTTATTAGCTTTACTCACTTTATCCCAGTTATTAAATATGAGACTTCTCAGCTCTGTTCCATTTTCTCCCTCCCTGTGTCTTGTCTACACTGCAGTGTCTACCAGTGGCTCTCAGACTACTGCCCATCTTTGAGTTTTCCTCACATTGTTCTTTGGTCTCTTTCCTATGTCCTTCTTTGTCTTTTTCCTACACGTGCTTATTATCTACTCACCTGCTTTCTCCATCCCTCCTCTTCCCTCAGTATTTGTTATAAAACCAAGGCAGACGTTCACAAATTTTAGTTCATATAATGAAAGTGTGATTAAAGGTATAACAACAGCTTTAACACAGTATACTGTGGACTGTTGACACATCTAATATTGATTTGATTGAACTTGAACTCCATAAGGTTCTTGGAGCAGAGGAGAATTTTTCACAATGAGAACAGTGGAATGATCTTCTCAGGGAGGTGATGGATTCCCCAGCATTGGACACTTCCACGATTTGGATGAGCAGGGTGCTGGGCCATCCTATCTACACTGTGCTTTTTCCAAGAAACACGGGTCCAGATGATGCTTGAGGTTCCTTTCAGCCTAGTAGTCTACGATTCTATGGTTGTCACTTTGGATCAGATGTCAGATGTCTTGTAACATAGGGGAAACACTTGTGTAGATGCAGGTCAAATCATGCATGTTGCTTATCTGTCTTTTCCCACTCACTTTCCAGTAGTTTGATATACTCTTGCAGTTATATAAATATGCTTTAACCTGCAACACCTCAATTGCTCTGGTTTTTTTTTTTTTCTTTCTTCCTTTATGAAGAATTATGTGTATTATGTGCATGCAGCTACTGTGGGAATTTTGCCTTACCTGTGCCACCCTCGAATTTCCATTGTTATAAATTAAGGGTCAAATTTTAAGCTTATATTTGCTTTTAATGTTACTCACTTCAATGTCTGAAATATATATTAAAGAGGAGGATGTTCTATATTAAAAATTAAAAATATCAATGTCTGTGCAGTTTCCAGTGTTGTGTTTGCAAATAAAAGAGAGACTGTCATGTACTTGCTGTGTTCATCTCCAACTGTAATTTAGATTTTCAAGTGGATGTGAAACAGGCCACTCATTTAGAAAACCATGTCTCATTTTCAGTGTGTTGGTCTAATAATTTTTAGATTTAACTCAGTAGCTCTGATGTTTGAAGCCAGATGAATCTGCTTCGGTAACTTTTTATAGCAATAACTATTAATTGATCTATCAAAAGTACATTCCTCCTTTGATGTGGTTAAAATAGGAGGTTTACTTCTTATGGAGTCTGATTTCATGTGAGTCACGCTCAAATGACTCAATTGGCCGCATGTTTCAGTTCAGTGGCTTTCCTATTACCTCATCTGTATTTGTGTGCTTGGTTACATGACTAGTCTTTACCCTTCGTGGGTGCTGATGAATCTGATCCTTTAAACTGATATAGTGGCTTTTTGAAATGCATACTTAAGAAATATTGCTTGTGGCTACTCCTTGGTTTTCCTAATGAATTGTTCTTAATTTAGTTCTACCTGATCTTTTCTCCTTCGGAGGGCGTAAATCATCTGAAGTTGTGTGTTTAAACTGTTGCCAAAGGTAGGCTGAATTTTCTTCACAGTCAGTGTAGCAATACATCTGTAAATAAATAGAATATTGCTACTGGCTTTTAATTCTTACTGTTTTCATCAAGCTGCTAGTTCTGCTGCACAGAGTGAAGGCTTTCTCTGTTACTTGTGACTCGAGGTGTGGAGGTGGGCTGAGGATTGGTTTGCAATGATTTTATAATCCAAAATTGAAACTGCTGATTTGCAAGGAGTGAAGTAATGGGACAGTTAGAAAAGGAGAGAACTTGTACGTAGGGATGCTGGAGCTTGGCTCAAGGGGGATGGTGTCTGTGCGCTTGGTCTGCAAGCTGCACTGGGCTACTGGACAGCAGTTCTGGATGGTGAGATTCACCTGCCAGTCCCTTGGGTAGGGGCTGTGCACAAGGGAAAAAGGCTGGAGATGTAAGTGGGATCCTAACTGACTTGTTCGTTGTTACCCAGCATTATTAGTAATTTGTGCGGTGCTTGAAAATATTGCTGGAGAACCTTTCACAAGAGCCACCTGTAGTGGTGAATATAAGATCAAATGCTGTTTGATTATCATATTTCATTCAGTTTCAGACAGCCAAGATTCTGGGAAATCTGAAAGTTTCCACTGCAGCAGGAGCCTGGGCTGAGAAGAATTACTTTCCTTTTAGCACTAGGTTTGGAGGAGGAGGAGGACTCTAAACAGCATCATTCATTTCTGTACACCAGGTCATAAGGAAATGTTTCAGTGAGTAGGTGTGTGTCATGTTTAGCATTTGCTAATGTAAATTAGATTGTGTATTCCGGATACCTGTTAGTGAGTTTGAGAGAAAGAAGAGAAGAGTGAGTGCTACCAAACATAACGCCAGCAGTGTGGAACACTGAACAAGATGTTGATGCTTTGCAAGGGCAATGATTTTTGTTTTGAAAAGCCTTTTAGAAAGGGTTGTTTGGGGTTTTTTTGCTTTGGGAGTTTACTGTTATAGTATTTTAAGCAATTTTGAAAATTATCCACATGAAAAGTGTCATCTCAGTGTTAAAGGCTGACAGCTACTCACTAACTGAATAATCCTGGGGAATGTTTAAGTAGTGAATTCCATGGTTACTTTCTTTTGACAAGAATAATGTCTTGGAACTGGTCTTAGAGCAGTGCAGCCGGGATGCCGAGACTTGGGAAGTAGTTTAACAGAGCAGCAAGTCAGTAAAATTCTGGTACAGCACTGCGCTGCTCCATTGCCTCTCACGGGATATTCTAGAGAACTATTAATGAAGTTCCCAGACTTAAAGTGCAATTGTGCTACTGATGGGATGTGCACACATTGCAGGGGTCTTGTAGGTAATGAATTTTGACATCTTTGATCACTTGAAGAACAGTAGCACTGGTAAGCCCATTGGAGAGAGATGACCCTACTGCATTGTCTCCAACCAGCTCTTCAGGTTGATCTGTGCTAGCCTCAGAAAGATTGACTGGTGTACGAGTCCACAGAAGCACTTTGTTAGCTAATTAAAAATACTTCAACTGGCTGCCATCTTTTCTTGCTAATATTCTGTACTGGAAAAGCAAAGCTGTAATATAAATTCTAAAGTGGCAAACTGTCCAGTCGGTTTCCTTATGAACTTGGCAAAGTGTGTGATTGTACAGATTTAGTATCCCTCAGAGGCCACGTTGGGGCTAATTTCAGTTTCTTGAGTGAAGACAAAGTAAAATTTCTTTCCTTTTCTGGTGTTAAAAAGGAGATAACATATTTTTTTCTTGTTTTCCTAGAAGGAAAGAGGCTGCGTTTGCTGTTTGATTTGGTCATACCTTGACCAAAAAGTTCTTGTGGTCTGTGCCGCTGCAGGATATCAGATTCCAAAGACGGCAAGAACTAGTGCTTAGAGCAGTACAGAACCTGCAGTCCTCACTTTGAGGGAAATGCTGCTTTAAGAATGCAGCAACTAAAATATCTTGTTCCAGCATGAAATAAAACACCCACTCGCAAAAGTCAATTGCTTATGAAGCAAAATTCTGAAAGCTTGCATTTTGAGCTAAAATGCTTTGTTCACATTTTGACACCTCACCCTTTTCATTTCGCGTTATGTAAGGAGCCATTTTCAAGTGAGATGTTAAAATGTTTAGTCCTAGAAAGAGTCAAAATTATACTTCTAGCATTTGGAAATATGTTGTCATTGAAGATAACATTCTGCTGTGAGGGACACCGCTCTCCACAAGCTGGTATTTTATGGCTGAGTTTTCCATTAAAGTGGTTCCAACCAAGTTTGTTACTGAGATCTTCCTGGGAACATGCAGCCAGCCAGCTCTGCACCTTACTCCAAAGCTGCTCAATACTGGGATTGCCGGGCTGGTTTAGGGAGCTGAGGAGCCAACATGTATTCCTCAGCCACATACTTGCCTTCTGCTTCTTTAGGGATTATATGGATTTTTCTGATTCTGTGTCGCAGACTTCATCCTAAGGTTCTTTGTTCCTAACTGTCGCTGCTAAAGTGTCTTAGCTCCACAAGAAATACCTCCCTGCCCGCTCTGAACAAATGCAATCTTGTATTCCATCATTGGCTAAGACTGGCACAGTTCTTGAAAACGCTTTTTATCATGGGCTCCTTCAGCTGCATTCTTCAGGATTTAACTAAGGGAACTGTGTTGGCAGCTGCTTCGACTAGTGGTGGGATCCAGAGGTAGGATTGCTTTTGTTACAAACCCTGGGAGCCTCCTCAGGATCTAGGTACTTACAGTTTCAAGCAACACTGGGCAGTGCTCAATATCAGCAGGGGGTGTTAAGAATATACCTGTCTGACAATTTCTTCTAAGTATCATTCTACTGCTGCTTTTAATAGGAAATTGGCTGCGTTTGGATTTGAGGTCACTGCTGCCGGTAAATTCTGGGGACAGTGTGGAGCCTGCTGACAAGAGACTGTTACCTCCTTGAGGGAGGTGCTACCTTCTGGCTCGCTGCTGCTGCTCTTTTTCCATTTCAGTGAATTGCTGTCTCCGGAGGGGTGGAATTGTCCTGGGAAAGGGAGATGCCAGAGGTTCAGGACTGGGTGGAAGCTGAGCAAAATGAGCAGCTGACCTCTCTGAGAGGAGAAAACCTTCATCTGCCTCTTCTCTTCTGCCCGTTGAGCCTCAAACTTAGCCTCAGATGTGCCTCATGCAGAAACAAATGACTGCAGAGTAGAGCGGCTTACCGTTTAGGAGATAACAGGCCTTCAACCAAAGGGTTATGGGGAGACCTGGGAGACTCTGGTCAACCATCTGTGGTGTCCCACTTCCGTATAAGCTGTGAGCCTTGTGGAATTCAGAGCCATACCCCTCCATCCTTCCTTCTCCCCTTACTTTCAGTACTTGTCCTGGGAAATGGCAGACCTCTGGGGTAAGGGTGAAGTGGGGCTAAATTGACCTATCTAAAGTGTGTTGTGAAGGCATGTTCTGTATGTAGTAGGTCTCAGCTGCTAAGGTGAAACGGGCATCCCACAATGGTCACCCGAGGTGGTAAGAGCATGAGCCACTGCTTATCTACCTATGACTAGTTTTCTTTCTTTCTTCCCCTCCCTCTCTTCCTCCCAAATAAATAGTTCTACTGTAATTATTATTATTATTTAGAAACTTGATGGGACAGTAACAGCTGAATGTGGTTACAATATCAAAAATTATTCTTGCAGAATAAATACTTCATTGCTTATCGGGGAAGAGAACAGCAAATTCAGTAAATCCTTCTGTAAGCAATAATCTAGCTGCTGAATCTAGGCTCAGTTTGCAACAGAAAATGCAGATTGTTAAGTGTAGGAATATATGGATTGCAGAATCGCTACCAAATTCTTGCCCCGCAACGTTTGGTAAATATTCTTTGTCAGTGTGCTAGCAGCTGTGACAACAGTGACATGGGTGAGTTAGCACTACACCTGCGACTGTGTTTATATGGGGCATGCATACAACTCAGAGGTTGTCTGCTTGGCTTCTTTTCCATATTCTTCTGTGTAACTGTGATCTTGTGGCTGTTGCAAAGGGGTAGCTGACCTTGCAGCATTAGTTTTGTGACGCATGTAGAGTTTTAAGTGCACCAAATTGCATTTTTCACAACAGCTATGCCATGAAAAGGTGATGCATTGGATAGTACTTCTTACATAAAATACTTCCAGAGCATGAGAAATAGGGATTAATAGGATAGATGATTGGGGGGTGGGAGGAGGCGTTTAATTACTTATCAAGTATCTCCTAATTTGCCTGAGCAAACTGATTCTCAAACCAGTGATATCTTATTTCTCTAGTACTGCAGGAACTTTGGAAGGTGAGATTTGATCAGCGTGAACTGAGGGGGTATGCAATCACCCAAAGGAAGGATGTTGCTGTTTTGCTGACAATGGTCAGAACAACCTTGTTCTCTATCCACAGTCCCTGTCAGTCAGTCGTGACATCAGAAATAACTGTGAGACACCACTGTTCCCGCTACTCATTTGCAGCTGTTCAGATGGATACCAATCAGTGATAAGGTTTGCTTAGTCTAATAATTCCCTGAAACACTGGAAAAGTGAGGCTTTTATTAAGTCACTCTAATGTTATTCTGGTTAAATAAGGTGAGGTGCTGATTTCTGCATAGGTTCAGGAAGCCAGCGAAACTGAGCTCCTCCTGCTGCAGCCCACTGTGTCTGCTTGGGGCAGGGCAAGGGTTGGCTGAGAAGGGAGGAGTGGGGTGCAAGGTCTGGCTGAGCAAAGGGCTCAGTCCGCAGGTTTGTTCACGAAGGTAGTCATGCCATTTGCTGCGAGGCATTGTCAGCATCCAGGCTGACAGTTCTACAGTTCATTGCATTAACTGGGGATTTGCGGGCAAGCTGGCTCTACAGCTGGTGCTGCCAAAGGGCCCGTGTGAAAGCGTGATGTGTGAGAAGCGCACCTGAGTGCGTTTGTATTTCGCAAATCTTTTAGACACTTCTGAACCGATGGCAGATCCTGCTCGGATTCCTGCAGGTACTGTAAAGTCCTGGCATCTGTGGCAAATGTTAAACAATCAAGATGTAAGGGTTTATTTGTGTGTATAAACTCACAGCAGGGAGGGCTGTGTGAGCTGCGTAACTATAATACCATGTCATCGCAATCTTTAATCTTTCTCTGACAAGCTTTTGGATGTGGAAACAGCCTGAGAGAAGAAGTTGTTCGATTAGATTGTATGCATAGTCTTTCACACTTGTCTAGCTTAGCACTAACTCCTCTTTTATTCTTCTGAGCACTACACTTCAGTATAAGTAACTGTGCTGCTATTTTTCCTAATGAAATGCTTTTTTTTGTTGTTTTTTAACCTTTATGAACTTGTAGGAGGGTTAATGGGGCTTCCCTGAAAATGCCCAACAGGGTACATGGCCTTTAAGTAACACAGATGCTTTTTTTTTTTTTCTCCAAATATGGCACACGCTAAACATTCTTTGGTTGAGTTAGTCTTTGAAGAAAAGATTTCCTGGATACCGAAGATCAAATGGAGGATAACGGCTGCTTGGGATAATTAGTGCTAGGAATAGACTGATTTATGGAGCATCAGGCAGTGCTAGCAGCTCTGTTTCTGCAGCTTTGTGAGATAAGCTTGACATTTAAAAACAAGGTGTTAGAAAAGTGGGCTGTGAACTTAGTCTCTTTGGATCAATAGTCCTGCTTATAATTCTATGCTGGAGCGGCTCTGGAGGGAGAGTTAGATGAGAACCTCAGATTTTAAAGTGCTTTTCTCCTTGAAGCTGTAAATAACCTGAATTTTGACTTACTGAGCAGTAAATGAGCGCTCCTCGCATACCCTTGAAATTTGCAAAGGCAGTAAAGTCCATGTTCCATCTCCATGTTGCATCCTCTTAGTAGAACACTTTCTAAAGGAAAGTGACACAAATCTGTAATTTATATCTACTTACTAAAAATTGGAAATCTCTTCTTACGTGAAACAGCTTCTAAATTTAGTTCCTTAAAAGTTATAGTTACCTCTGTAAAATCACAGCAACCTGGAACTGATCAATGTGTTTTCCCTACCATCCATACAATACATAGGGCCAAAATACAGAGCATGAACGTTTTTTGGTTCTTGAGTTGGATTAGGCATCACCGATACCTAACAGTTTAATGTAGGCTTTTAGTTGCTGGGGGTTTTTTTGGTGTTTGTTTTTTTCTGATATGTTACTGTTAATTTCTTATCTCATTCAATGGTCATTGGCAGCAATAGCTCTTGGGCCTTAGATCTTGAAAAAACAACTATCCAGTGAGACTAAAGGAAGTCAGAAGGGGGAGCGAATCAATATATGTAGCTGATCTTCTTTTGTTTTTGTTTTTGTGGTTTTTTTAAAAGAAAGAATACTAACCTGAAGAATCAAATATTACTAATAATTTATACTAATGCTTAGAGAGGCCCAGTGAAATCAGGAGCCTAAGAAACTGGTCACTGATGAGGCTCTCTGGAAAACAAACTTTTGAAGAGACAAGACTGTGTGAAGGCTGGTAGAAGAAACACATACTCAGAGGAGGGAAGCGAGTTGTCCCAAGCTGTGCAGTAGTAAATAAACGATCAGAGCTTTGCTGTTACCAAAATTTCTGCTTGCATGGTGTTGTACATGTTCAAAATCAATTTTAATGGCTCGAGGCTTCAGTGCTAAATGAGCCTTTGATTAATCCTAAACACATTCAGTTCAATAAACCTTTCCTGTAAGAGTGGGTTACGAGCTGAAATTTTGTCACGTAACCACGAGTAGTAATGTTGTTGTGACTGAGAACTGTTTTCTCCTCTTCATCTTGCAAACTTAAGAAAATAAATTGTTTCCATGTCAAACCTGCTTAAATGACTGCTTGTATTGACTGGTCAAGATTTGTGGTTCCAGGAGATCTCTGGAGTTTATATGAACTTCTCTTGGAGTGAACTCCATTCCCATCCTCAGCCCCAGAATGGGGTTTGTCTCCGTTCCTCTGTAGCAGAGCTCTGTCCTCAGAGGTCGTGTGTACTGAGAGAGGGAGGATCTGTGCTGGCAGCAGGACTCTCTTACTCTTGGCCGGTGCTGGAGAAGCCTGTCTCTTTGCTACGTGACTAATGAAAGCCTTGCACAGCCTGAGCCTGGTCTTTGATGGCTGTCCTTAGCGTTGCTGCAGATAAGGATTAAGCAACATATAAAAACTTCTGTGTACAAACACGGTCCTGTTCCTTTAAGTCCTTCCTGGCCCAAAGCGAAGGCGTTTTGTGGTTGTTTTTCTAACTTTGACAATTACTTTTTAATCTAAGGTCTTTGAAAGCATTCTGTCTCTGGATAAATCTTGTCTTGGGGACATAGGGCGGTTTCTCTTTCTTTAATTATGTTGGGGGGATTAAAGTCTTGCTGTCTCTGAAACAGCAGTTCAGATCAATGAAGCTGGCAATCCACGCTGTAAAATTCGATTTCTATGCTAGGTGCTAAGCAAATAACCAGATTCTAATAAAGGAAGAGCCACTCACTTTTAGAGCTGGGAGCCTGAAATCTGCTATGACTTCCATTCTTCTGCAAATACTATCTTAAGTGTGCGGGCAAATCATACCTGTCAGAGTTCTTTCTTCATACATTGCATTAGTTTTTTCTGCTGATTTGATGATTTGTTTTTTGTAATGGCCATGTAGCATTAAAGAAGGATTCTAGAGTGTGAATACTGGCCAAGATGTTCATTACTTCATATGGTTTAGCAAGATTAGGGAACATTTTCTTAATTTTTATAATCGTGCTTTTCAGCAATATTTTTATATAGGTCTCTTCAATGACTTTTCTCCTTAATATTTTCCTTAATAAAATAATATTTTTAATTATGTGTTTCAGTAGAAAAGGTCAATTTCTCTGACCAAAAGAAGGGCATTGTCTGAGACCTCACTTCAGTTCATTACTTTGTATTTAATTTAAAAGTTCCTCTCTGTGTATTTTATTGAGCATGTAAGCATTGCTATGGGGTTTATTCCAGTTGTTAACTCTAGACTTTATGTTACTGGTTACTGTAGCAGTTAAAATCTATTGTTACTTTAGCAGTCCTTGCATGACTTGTCTTTTACCTTGTTCATGAGATTCAACTCTCTTCTTAATGTAATTGTGTATCATCTGCTTACTATTAGAGTCGGCACATGAAGCCAATAAGTAAAATAAGTTGACTCCCTGACCACCCCTCCCCCCATTTTTTTTTAGTTTATTTTCTTCATCAGGACAACACAGATCACTGTGCTTCTCAAATGGCTATT
>WEIS01071648.1:0-11603 GCA_013389965.1 Todus mexicanus | reverse complement strand
CCACCTCGTCCCGCCCAGCCTTTGTCTGCCCAAGGGTGGTGGCTAAATTCGCCGCTCTGCCTTTTTCCTAACGGGGAAGGCATCGGCTCTTGCCGCTGCTTTTTCTCGGTCCTGCTTCGGTACCGAAATGGTTTTGAGAGGCCAGGTCTTAGGGGTGGTAAAGATTAGAGTTCAAAGGTGGGCTGGATGGTCTTATAGGTGTTGGTGCTCTGATATTGTGATGCTGTTTGCTCCGGGGAGGTGGGCTCTCAGCAGGAGCACTGATGGGTGATCATTACTGAATGCTAGATTCTAGTTGCCTACCATTAAAATTTCGGATGATTTGGTGTGTTTTGTTTTGTGTTGTTTGTTTGTAGGGGTTTTGTTTATTTTTTTCTTTGTTTGTTTTGTTTTGCTTTGCTTTTTTTTTTTGTTTTTGTGAAGCACTGGAATTCAAATTCCATTTACAGTGTTGGACCTGTCACTTGCAGCTAAGTTGTTGTTGGTCTGTTGTCTAATCCTAGGCATTTACAAAGCGTTTAGTAGCCTGGGGTCTGCCAAAAGGTTGAACGACGCGTAGAAGTATGTGGGGTTCGGTTTCCCGTTGTACTCTCTGGACGCGCATCCAGCACACGATGCTGACTGCTCCTGTGGTTGAGCTGAGTTTCGGATGCTGTTATTAGGAAGGTCTCAAATATGTTCTGGTATAGGTTTATGGGCTTGATGTTATCAAGGAGATTTCCCAGCTCTTAATTCTCTCAGGCCCCTGCTCCTAGCAGTCGTCTAATATCCCAGGTAGTAGCGTTACCTGGATAATGACATTCTTTTTCTTGCAGTCCCGCAAAGACCAGGGGAGATGATCGGATGTGTAACCGCGAATGCCGTAGTCTTAAGGCTAGGAAATCCCACTGGGTTGGGGTTTCCATACTATTCATCTGTAAGTAAATACAGTAACGTCATTCAGGATGCTTGCTTCATAGAGTAATGGAGACAGGGCACCTAATGAGCCTCTAAAAAATAAGCCAAATGAAGTTTCTTTCAGATTTTCTTAGTGTCTTTATCAGCTGTCTGTTTTTATTGAGAGGTTTCTGTAGACTGCAGATTTTAGATGTGCTTTGGTACATCCCAGTGAGCTCTGGCTCCTGACAAAAGCGATTTCATGCAGAGTTACTCAGAGTGTTACTTTTATTTCTTATTTTGCAGATGAAACCCTACATTCAGAGATAAATTACAGGGCAAGGGTAAGGATCTTCCTGAAACAAGAAGTATCACTAAAGTGGTAGTTTACGTTGCTGCTTTTTTCCCCAAGCTTGGACTCCCACTGCACACAAAGCTGCTTTAGACCTTTTTCCTTCTTTGTTTTCAATAAAATATTTACTGGCTTTCTACGGGAGAGGTTTCAACAGCTGCTTTTAAGTACAGCCAAGAACCTACAGTGAGGTGGTTTGCACGTTTAAAGCTATGACTTTATAGCCTCCATATGTGCATCAGAAGAGATTATCTTCCTACGCTTTTTCTGATTTAGTATTTCCGAAAAAAAAAATAATCCCAGACTTTTCCCCATCCTTTTGTTTAATGTTGCTGAGGAGTGGGGAATTGATTCCTTCACCCAGGTACTTGACTTGAGCACAATGTTTTTCACCACCCTTGTGGCTCTTTATGTGGTTCTGTGCTAC
Source organism: Todus mexicanus (assembly GCA_013389965.1). Taxonomy (NCBI): domain Eukaryota; kingdom Metazoa; phylum Chordata; class Aves; order Coraciiformes; family Todidae; genus Todus; species Todus mexicanus. The sequence continues at coordinate 9,948 of WEIS01071648.1, read as the reverse complement.
AGTTTGGTCATGCAGTGAAAGACTGCTAGGGTCTGGGAACACTAAGGGTGTAACCTTCCCTCTTACAGCCTTTTGTCATCAGATTTGACATGGAGAAGCTTTCAGGACTGGGATTTGTGGGAGGTTATCTTTCTTTTTCTTTTTTTCCCCCCTTTTTAAGACTGCTTTTCTGCAGTGGTTTCTGGTGACCTGGTTGCAAGGGCATTGAACAGGCCTTATCTCAGCGTTCCCCTACCCTTCAGAAATCTGACTGGTGTCAAACATACGTACCTTTCCGTGTGGTTGTGGAGCCAGTAATTCATTTGTGTTCCCAACCCGTTCCTGCTTACAGGAGCTAATACGTTTTTTTAGGTAGGAAGCATCGATCGAAAGTATATGAACTGTAGGTGATGCTTCATATGCCAAATGACACTATAGCCTGGCTGGCGTGATGCAGAAGTACTGAGTTGTACTGACAGCACTTAAGACTCCCTGAGAATAGGAGCTATTGCTGCGTATGTGGTGCATTTCTACCAGGCTGCCCATGCAGAAGAGCTGGGAAGAAAAGTTCCTGCAAGGGCCCAAGGGATCTGTTCTGCAGAGCATGTGTTTATGTAACAGAGAGGAACGTGGCCCAGGGATGCAGGATTGGTAAAAAGGGGAAAATCCAGTGAAAATGAGTAGGCAAAGTTTGTCACAGGGCTGGATGGATGTGGGTTACTGAGAGGGGAAGAAGCTGTCGGGGAATCTAGATTAGCTTGTGGGGAGAAGGCAGCTGTGTGCAGGATTAAAGGGAGTTACTGATAACATGTAGCCGATGATAAAAGTGTAAGAGACAAAAGACTGTACGTGGAAGACGGCCATGGGGAAAGGCTGGTGGTGATCCCGGCAAAAGTGGACGGGATGAAAGGGACAGGACTAAGTGAAAGGGAAAAAAATAAGTAGCATTTGCAGGGGTGGGAAATTTGTTAGGCAAAGGGAATAGTTGAGGTAAGAAGGTTTGGGAAACCAAGAGAGGGTGGAATAGGGATAGACGTTAGTTTCCTTGAAGCTCTAAAATCCAAGGACAAATTCAGTGGGGGCAGAACTTGCACAAAGCAAGAGAGATGGTTCTTGTGCCAGAAATAAGTAACATGCAATGAAATGCTGCTCCTGGCTCGCTGGTTGCCTTCCTGCGAGTGCCCCAGGACGTTCCTGGATGTGTGTAGCCTTTCCTTGCTCTGTCTGTACTGTTCATGTTGCAGCCTTTTTTCTTTTCTTTTTTTTTTTTTACTTTCTGTATATTTATTGAATAAGATTTGTTTGTTTGTTTGTTTGTTTTAGGAACTGTAAATTCTTCAAAATGGATAGAAATTAGTAACTGTTCCTTTACGGTCTGTGGCTCGCCCCACGTGGCTCTTACCTGTTACAAAACTATCGCGTAATTTGTTTCTGGGAATATTTCTAACTGGCAGCAAATAAGGGGACACGGGCTCCGTGGCTTCTAAAGCAGGTTACGGTGTGTGGCCTGACCGAGAGGTTCTTTGATGTACTGGAGAGAACATGCCGTGTAGTCTGGTGTTACCACGTGATGTTATTCTCATTTTTAGTAATTTTCACACCTATCTTAATTGTCTGCCACGATTTCATAAGATTATGGAGGTTCAGGGGTCTCATTTCAGTCTCATTTAATCGAGAGTGACAGCTATGAGGGCCCTTGCGTAACCTCCCTGGTCATAGTGTTCATGTTATTGAATAAGATTTGTTGCCCTACTCTGAGGTTACGTCTCTTTGTGCTTGATCTTTTGCAGACTCGTCTGTCTCCGCTTGCATCTTTCTTAGGAACCTTCTCAGACAAAGAGAGAATTCGTTACTGGGATCTTTAAGACTTAGAAAACTGTGAAGTGATTAATATTTGGCTGCTCGGTTGGAAATGAGTACATGATTATTTTGGAAGACTAATGCTGCTTTGCTACCAGGCAGTGTTAGATAACACGTCAACATCTGTTACCTTAACAAAAGGAGTTCTTTGTCATGGTGTCTTTGTGTGTATTAGGGTTTTCCAGTACTTACCAGTAGATTGCTTGGGAGCCACACTCATTTTTTTTGTATTTACGGCAGACGTGATACAATTTCACCTTAGTAGGTTACTGGCATTGTTACGTTGCTTCCAATTGTTATGGAGAGATTTAGCTATTAGGAGTCCCTGCTGAGCGCCGTGGAGTTATGGAGAAGAATACTAATAAACAGTTACTTCAGGAATAACTGTTAATCCTTTAACATTTTTCAAGGCATTTCTATTATGATTTGAAGCTTTCTTTTTTTTTCCCCCTACATGTGACAAGCGTGTCTTTCTAAATCTGAAGCAGAGAAAGAAAACACCAATTCCCAGGTCTCAGTGATGCAATTCTGAAATGCTCAAATTCTAAACAATACTGCCTTTTTCTGTGGATTTTCTTTCTTTCTCTTCCCTCTCCCCCCACCAAAGGGAGAAGAAAAAGCCTTCAAGGAGGCGGTTTTGTCTTAAAATATGTATTTATCAGGCAGTAAGGCTTTTAAATTACTTATCACCACTTCAGCATACAAATGCTGAAAGGCATTTTACGTTCCGTAACCGGCAAATGCCACTACAGTTTGGGTTTGCGTCAGACTCGCAGGTTTAGTCCTCCAAAGCACTGAGTATTATTTGTGAGTTGATTAGCATGGATGTTACATACTTGAAACAATACAGGATTAAAATCTCAGTTTATATGTATATATATGTATGGCTATTAGAATATACATTAAAAATGTTTGGCTTGAATGGCAAAATACTATGCGTAACATAATAAATAACACAGCAATAAGCGTTTAAATAATAGTTTTAAATGTGGAGCACTACATCAGACTCAGTTTTGTAGGAAAAATAAAAGGCAGGCTTTATTCTTTGTGTCGGAAGACTCGAGGGAAGGGAGGCGACCGGAGGCCCTGTGTGTTCAGCACCGGAGCTCTGGACAGCGGCATTTGAAAGACCAAACAATTGGGCATCCAAAATTAGGGATAAAAAAGCAAATTACAGAATGTTCCTCTCCCGGTCCTAGGATTTTCTCTGATAGTGTGTTTTATAGACTACTAGCAGGCGTGTTTTATAGTGATTAAAACGATTTGCTCATACGGCCAGAATAAAATCAAAGCATAAAACAAGAATACTGACCAAATGTGCTTTCCTGTTCTGAGGAATGATTTTATTGCTCAGAATATCAATTTTACATTTTTTTTTAGCACCTCGATCTTGGAAATGAGTTTTAAGTGATGTCTAGAAGTTGAAATAGATGGAAAGACATTGTTTGTGTATTTGTTTACTTTTTTTCCCTGTGGATGCATACGATAGTTTGCAGTGTATAAATATAGTTTGTAGAATAGAGAACTGCATGATTTTTAGTGAAATGAGTTGTGCCAAACTACGTCGTTAGAGTAAAGAGGGTGTTACTGCATCTTAAAGAACATTTTGTCCTTATACTTCTTAATGTGTGCCTTGAATCCACTGCGAAGGCAAGAATTCACAGAAAAGAGTTGAAATGTAGTTGTTGAAACATGTAGCTGAAGTTTTCTGGTCTTATTTCAATTGTGGGTTGTTGGTTTGGTTTTTTCCTTCTGAGCTGAACGAGAATAATGACCATGATTTTTTTTCTTCCTCTTTGTTTTTAGGGGTTGATACAAAATTGAAATTCACTCTTGAACCGTCTTTAGGTCAAAATGGTTTTCAGCAGGTAATTGGATTCATTTTTCTCTTGACTTTGTAAAAGACTGAGTTCTATTCCATCAAGGTACTTGCCCTAGTTCAAAAGTGCATCTGTCATCATAATGTCAGCATATTTGCAATTGCATCAAGAGCTATTCCATTAGCATTTGGAAAATGCAGTACACTTCCATTGTTTACTCAGATATCTCATAACTCTGTGTGTCCTAGAATATTATACTTTTGTTATGTCATTAAATAATTAATCTATATTTTCCCCACGAGTGGATTAAGCCGTTGAACTCTGAGATGGGTGCAGTAAAATGAAATGAATTTGCATATCTGCAGTGTTGCAAGTGCTGCTGTACTGTCACGTTAAACTAATGGTGGATTTCATACGTTTTTGGATGCTTTTGCTTTTAGTGGCATGATGCGCTCAAAGCAGTGGCCAGATTACCGACAGGCATACCCAAGGAATGGCGGAGAAAGGTAGGTAGACCTCTGCGCTTTGTGGGACATACTGCATGTAGGTTTCTCAGGAAAGGTGAATGACATCGATATTATAGTTCTTTTTTAACAAATATTTTGAATTTTTAAGTTTAATTTGTACTGGAAATTTTTCCTAGTTCTAACCTCACAGGGCAGCTGGAGAGACTGAGGAGACAGGTAACGATGGTATTTTCAATAGTCAGGCTCTTTGTGCTTCAGGCTTAGGTAACTTATTCTGGTGCAGATGTTATTGCTTCGTTCTGTCAGTCTCAAGAAATTGCATTGGTGAAGCTACCCCCGCAGCTGAAGATCAACTGAAAGGAGAGCAAATCTCCAGTGCAGGCTGTCATACTTATGAAGGCGAAGTTGATAGATGCTAGTGCTGACAAGAATGCTCATAAAAACATTTGATGAAGGAAAGGCAGATGGCCTAAATTAGGAAAGTTCAGAGTCAGGAGTGATGTAGAATGGTAGAGTGCACCATTAATGGGTTATGGGTTACGTTGTAAGAAAGGGTCCAGTGGGATTTTGCTAAATATACTGTATTGCTTTCTTCAACTGTGTTTGCAGTTCCCTAGCCTAGAAAAGGCATGTCTATTCATCTTTTCTGTAAAGCTGAGTCGGAGAATCTTAGCTTTAAAAATGAAATTTTAATAAAAAGAATATTTTTTTAAAGCTTTCTAGAATATATGTCGTTCCATATACTTTTCATACGTCAAATTACTTTCTTGTTTTCTTTTTGCTGTCTCTCCAAACTGAACTGTTCTTCTTTATGATCAGGGGAAAGGAAACAAAAGACTTATAGTGGCATCATTTTCCTCACACCACTATGATTTTATTTTTAATCTACAACTCCAGTGAATCTTTATATCCATGTAACAGGCTTTTTATGTTTCCTGAAATGTTGTTCTCCCACACTCCAGTAAGTCTCTGGGTCACTTTTCTGTGGTACATGAGTGGCAGAGCTCATAGAATCACGGAACGGTTGAGGTCAGAAGGGACCTCTGAAGGTTGTCTGGTCCAATCCCCCTGCCCAAGCAGGGCTGCCTACAGCTGGTTGCCCAGGACTGCGTCCAGATGACTTTTAAATATCTCCACAACCTCTCTGTGCTACCTGTACCAGTGCTCTGTCACCCTCACAGTAAAATGTTTCCTGATGTACGGACAGAACCTCCTATCTTTCAGTTTGTGCCCATTGTCTCCGGTCCTGTCATGGAGCACCATTGAAAAGAGTCTGTCTCCATCCTTCTTGTAGCTTCCCATCAAGTATTTATATAATTTGATAAGATCCCCTATGAGCCTTCTTTTCTCCAGGCTGAACAGTCCCATCTCTCAGCATTTCTTCAAAGGAGAGATGTTCCAGTCCCTTAATCCTCTTAGTGGCCCCTTGCTGAACTCTATTCAGTAGCTTGGTATCTGTCTTGTCCTGGGAAGCGCAGGACTGGACCCAGCACTCCAGGCTGAGCAGAGGGGAAGGATCACCTCCTTCAAACTTCTGGCAGTGCTCTGCCTGATGCAGCCCAGGAGGCTGTTGATCTTTGCCACAAGAGCACATTGCTGCCTCATGCTCGGCTTGGTATCCACCAGGACCCCTGCTCCTTCTCGGCAAAGCTGCTTTCCAGCTGAGTGGCCCCCAGCATATCCTAGTGCCTGGAGTTGTTATTCACCAGGAACGGGACTTTGCATTTCTCCTTGCTGAACTTCATGAGGTTCTTGTCAGCGCATGTCTTCGCCCTATCAAGGTGCCCTTAGGCTTATCAGCCACTCCTCTCGGTTCTGTGTCATCAGCAGACTTGCTGAGGGTATGCTCTGCAACATCATCTGACTCAGGTCTCTGTCTTCTCCTTCTCATTCTGCCCATCTCTGTGTTTACTCACACGTGACCACATGATGCTAACTGAAGAAGCAGCGTTAAGGAATGTCATCTTTCTGCTGCCGTTTCCTGTTTTCCCAATGATTTTAAGCTTGATACCAAAATAAAGGAAGCATTTTGTGTTGGCAGCATGCAGATCGCCTCCTTTACTGGCAGCAGGAGGAGCACAGTGACATCTGCATTATTGCTGTGCCGTGTGACATTTGTTTTCTGAGGCTGGCAGAGATAAAGAATCCAGTCAAACGGCATCAGTAGGATGTCAGCAGTGCCAAGGGCTGCTGGGAGGCAGAACAGCAGCATTCCTCTGCATGGGTGGCTTTGCAAAAATGTGGGAAGGGACATTGAAAAGCAGAAAACATGAGATTCTGGGAGCTGTCTATAAATTCCTTCATCGTGCATCTATCGAAGTGCTTAAATCTGTGGGAAGTGTCTGAATTGCTTTTCTCACCTGAGTGAGTTAACGGCTGATACAAAACCCAACCAATTTGCTTTCATGATCTCTTGCAGTTTCCTGAAGAGAAAGATCCTTTATTGTTACTTGTTATCATTGCATGGTCCCTCTTGTGTGTATTTTATGGTTCTGGAACTTTTCAAATGTTTAATAATAGTCTGGCCTTTGTCTTGTATACACATGCATAAATCTGTTCTGGTAATGATTAGGCTTCAAAAATAGTAAGTGTTTGTTTTCAGAACTCCCTGCAGCACCAACAGTTGAGGAAGCTCTCTTGTAAGAGTAAATTACTCTGATCCAAGTGATAACTTTCAGATCAATCCCAAATGGTCGATACTAGGCATTATTTCCTCTGCACAGTTGATGAGAAGAGACCTCTGGTCAAGAGAAGCAGCACTAGATTTCTTTCGTGCTGTTTCCAGGAGGTGGATCCATGGTTAAGTTTGGGAAAAGCCTGCAGCAGTGTTATCTTTTCATAAAAATGCTTGTTAGTTATGAGCTTAGAAGGGCTGAACCGACATGAAGTGTCCTTACAGAAGAGTGTCCTTCCGTCTTGGAGGGCCCCTGTGAACTCAGCTTCTGACAACGGACTTGCATCTTGGTAAGCAGTTCACAGATCTAGATAACTGTTTCCTGCGTTTCTGTTTTAGGGAGCAAGGTATTGCTTTAATTGTGCAAAAATTGTTTTAGATGTAGCCCTCTTCTGCATATTTCGGGTCTTAACAGCAGGTCACATGGGTGAAGCTGATGAGTTTCATCTGATGGTGTATGTCAAAACTGTTCATATTTTATCTGAGAGATAATTCATTTTGTGGACTTGCTTTGTGTATTTCTAGGTTTGGCTGACCCTAGCTGACCAGTACTTGCACAGCATAGCCATTGACTGGGATAAAACCATGCGTTTCACATTCAATGAAAGAAGTAATCCTGATGATGACTCTATGGGCATCCAGATAGTAAAGGTAGCCAACTAATTTATTATTTTAATTTTTTAATGATAAGTTGTTTTTTTGGTTTTTTTTAAGAAATGGAATTTGGATTTATTTTGTTCTCTGCAACTGCTTTGGCAAAAACTACATTTTAATTCCTTTTGGCCCACCAACTTTATTTCTGTATCCTTGTTGGTCCTTCTGCACTGGTGTGGTTAGTATTAGCTGGGGAAAAAAATTACTGTTTCTGATTTTTTTTTTTCTCAACTTCTACATTTTTATTTTTGAAGAAATGTTGGAGTTTAATTGAGACAAAAGAATATAACTTTTTTCCTCTTCTCTCTAAGTAAACCCAAATGTTTGCTGGGATTCAAAAGTATGTTTCATAATACAGCAATTGAGGATTTTTCAGTTATTTTACAGGAGTGAAACACCTTTGGCTATGCACATTTCTCAGCGTATTAGTATTTAATATTAAAAGCAGTGTACAGTTTTAGGGAGGACCTAAATAGATTTGTATTGCTGTAGTGACTTAAATATGAGTCTGTTTACCTATTTAGGACGTACTACTCTGTATAGGAGAGATTGTGTTCTATAGTTAGATTAATTACAGTATGTGGAACAAAATACTTTGTGTTCCAGATTATAACAGTTGTCATCTGTACTTGGTAATATAAGCTAATAGATATTACTTACGAAATATTGAACATTGTCGTACATGTTTTGCCTTTCGCTTATAAACCTCTTAAATCTCAAGGAAAACGTTTCTGTGTTTTTATGTTTTGAAAACTTAGTTGCCTGGTAGTTCTTTTATACTTTGATAAAAACAGTTGCTCTTTTTTGTTCAGTTAAGCAGCTGTTGTGTCTTGCCTCTTTGAAACCTGGATATCTGTTAATATCTTATGTGACAACTTCATATGAACGTTTTCTAGGTAACTTGTTTACTTAAAAGCTTGCTGAGCAGATTTCTCTTCAGCAAACTAAGGGTTTACAGATTAAAAAAAGAAGCATTGTCGTCAGCTTTGAGAGTATGTATCGGAAGGGTGGAGGTGGAAGAAAAACTGGGACAGGCAAGAGAACTGAAGGAGGATGGAAAATGAACATCTTTTCTATGTATTCTTGACATTTTTCTTTTTTCTTCAAAAGGACCTTCACCGAACTGGTTGCAGTTCCTACTGTGGCCAGGAGGCAGAGCAAGATCGAGTGGTACTGAAACGCGTTTTGCTGGCGTATGCCAGGTGGAATAAATCTGTTGGCTATTGTCAAGGGTTTAACATACTAGCTGCACTTATTCTGGAAGTAATGGAAGGCAATGAAGGGGATGCCTTGAAAGTGAGTAAAATTGTGTGTGTTTTTTTTTTCCAGTGTTGAAGATTGCTTTTAGTTAGTGAACTTTAGATTAAATCAATGTGTGAAATTTGTAGACAACCTAAAAGGGCAAGACTCAAAGGGGTTCACTAATTTATACCTGTAGTTTGTCTGTAATCCTGTCAGAACTAAAATGAAAAGTTGGAATGTTATCACTGATAATTTTTTTTTTTTTTAACAGAAACAAGGGAGAGCTTGTCCATAATAAAAATAAATGAGAGCCCTGGTACTGACTTTAGAATATCTTATCCCATAATCTCAAATCTGCTTCCAAACACCAGAGGTAGCTGAAACGTTCAGATTCCGTTATCAGCCTCTTGTGTGGCAGTAGCATGTGAGGCAGTTAATAAATCTGCATTTTAAAGCAGATTCTAGGAAACACAAATATTTAAAATGAAAGCTAATCACTTTGAAGCTACTTTCTGGACTACATTAGTCACACCGGGGGTTATTTTTTTAGACCTTGCCTATTCTAATTGCAAGAAAGTTTCATGAAATTTATAACATGTCAGAAAATGTAAATACAGTTTATTACAGGACGTGGTTTAAGGTATGCAAGATCATGTGCAAATTTCCATCAGTAAACTTGCTTATATGTGTGAGTAGGGGTCAAATGAGTAAAAGGTGACTGTGACTCTTGAGATACCGAGCTGTTTGTTTTGCCTTAGACTGTGATTTAAATATGGTAAATATTGAAATTCACTCAGAGCTCCTAAAATATAAAGCTAGTGGTAGTAGAGTCCAGATAGCTGATATTTAATATTTCATTCTAGAGAGCTGTCTGTAACAGGAAGAAAATACCGCAATATAGTTACTTTATACCAGAGAGTAAAATTTCCATTCAATAATTCTTGCTAAAGACTTCCTCGATATTTTAAACTATAATATGTCACATTTTATTGTGAGCTTATGCTGTCCAGAAGCTCCTAAAACACATTACGATAATCTAGAAAATACGATTGCCCAAGGTTTATGAAATCCAAATTGATTATAAGAACTGTGTGCATCCTTACATTATTGGATTGTCTTCTACTGTGAGCGGCGTCGAGCTCCTTGTGCTGAGGAAACAATGGGATGGCACCAGGCTGCCCTGAGGAGGTGAAGCACTGAAGGTTGTTAGCACCAAAATGCGTCTTGCCTGGCAAAAATAAGAATGCGGAAA
>WEIS01071643.1:2476-46019 GCA_013389965.1 Todus mexicanus | reverse complement strand
AGAAAGAAAAAGAAAAAAGGAATAATCTTGCACTTTGTTTTCCCTTTGTAAGTTTGGAGCAGCCAGTCTTTCTGGGCTGCTTTCAGCCCATCCTTCCTCTTCCCAGAAGGCACTTGTTCTGTGCTAAAAACTGACTCTCATAACAGAGCTGGAAAGGGTAGTGCAAGGCTTCAGAAGATTGTGCTTGCAACACTGATAGCACAGCACCAGCCTTTTCCACAAGCATAAGAGTGCTTTCTTTTGGTTATTTAAGTCAGGAGAGTTGGAAATGTTTGCAAGACTGTTGAAGGCAGAAAGGAACACAGCACTTGCTGCAAACAGAGGGACATCACTAAGAAGTGCATCTAATAATGGACTCTCAGCACTGTCTCCAGTCTGATCACCTAGACAGGCAAAAAACCCACGGGAGAAAGAGAATAATATCCCAGAGGAAAACAAGAAACTGGAAAATGGATACAAGGAAATATATGCATGAGCATCTGCAAAAAAAGCATGGTGAAACCTACCTACACAGTTCACAGGCAGAATCTTCCTGCTTTCTGGGCTGTATCTCTTCTACCCATGGGGAGGACTCACAGGTACTGCAGGGTGCAGGGCTACCACTCTGTCATCTGAGACTCACTACAACTCACAGGCAGGGAGTTGCCTGTGTCAAGGACTGGCAGACAGCTCCTGGGCTGAAATGTGTTTTGCATGAACAGTTCGTACACTTCTGCATAACAAACATCTATAAACAGAAAGGCAGTTTGCCCACAGTCTGTTAACAAGTAACAGGGCGAAGGTTTGCCAGGAAGTTTTCTTGCAGTGAATAATTCAACCAGTCCTGCTGCCCTTAAATTTAGGTAATAACGCTGCAGTCAAAGGCTTTCTGAGTTTGGCAGCTAATGCTTTCGTGGGCATGTCTTGGTGTTTGGCCTGGGGCCTGCGCTATTTCACAGGTGACTTTGACCTTGTGTGACAGCATCATTACAAACTGGTCCCCTTTTAGCTGGCAAATCAAGCACAAATTCTTTCACCAGCTTGTCAATACCAAACTTGTAAAGTCACCAATGTTATTCTTGAGGAGACTGAAACCAGAGATGGGGGCAGGGGGTTGCTATCTGAAATACCTTCCCGGAATTCAGCCTGATGGCACTTTTTCTTCTCCATCTTAACATTGGTGGTGGTATTCACTCAGTGTCTGCTGAGAGCTTAGTTGACACTCACTTCTCAGACTCTGAATCCTCTCAAGGTTTCTGTAGGTAACATCTCCCCTCTCTTTGCTTTTCTGATGACAGTAGGACACTGTCTGTCCACGAACCTATAGGTTTCATTCCAGTTCATCTTAACTCAAATACTGTCAGGCTCAATATGAAAAGGACTCTTTAGTGAGTGTTACAGGACTCAGAAAACAAGATTGCACAAGATGGAAAATAAAGGGATTTCTGAATAGATAATATGCAAATGTAATTCTAGCAAAATCTTAACACCCAGATGCATCTTTGCGGGTGACTAAGCCTTCCTGCAGGCCATATTTCAAGGGATTCAGTGAATACAAGAACACCCTCTCTCCCAGCTGCTGCCCTGACTTCTGCAGAGATTGTCAGCTTTGAGATATAGCAGTCTCTCTTTCAGAATAACCACAGCTCTAAGCACAGTTCTAGGTGGTGCTCATCCAGCTTCACTCTAGTTTGTGGATGAGCCAAAAAGTATCTTTCATGTTCTAGAGCTACATGTCTTCTGTCCTCAGGGCTGAGTTCTCCTGCCTACCTCGCACCCAGGTGACAGGAGCAGGGGAGATGATAGGCTTCACTCTGCTTGGTGTTTGTAGGGTTGTATCAGAAGCACAGTGTCCAGGTTGAGGACATCCAGAAGAAAGATGTCAACAAAATGGAATGAGACAGGCAACAACTATAGGTAAACAGGCCCAAAAAGTAATAAGCTGGCAGAAAACTGTACTTCTCACCAGTAAGGCAGGAACAGTCCTTGGACAGGGTGGTTTCTGTTATAAATGGTGTATGTGTGATGGACAGAGACATGCCTTACTTCTGAGCCATGATGGTAGGGGAGAGGCAGGGTGTGGGGAAATAGTGCTGCTTTCATCTTTTACTCAAGGTACTTCTGAGCTCTTGACACCTGGGGAAATGTCACACTGGGCAGGGAGGGTCTGAATACGCTCAGAGGCAGGACTAAGGAAAGGGTCAAGGCAAGATGTGGAACTTAGTGCCTGTATCCGTCCCTTTTTCAGGTGTCCAAGGTGACCCCAAGTACATTTCTAAGATCACCCAACAAGGAGCTAGAGGTGAGAAGGACCAATGCCTTCCAAGTCATGTCCAGTGCAAGTAGCCAGTTCTTCAGAAAAGGGGGTGTTTGTGGACATAAACATTACTTGAGCTGCTTGGATTGTTTTTAACTTTCAGATGTTCCCGAGGCTCCTAAAAAAGTGCCAGAATTTTTCCCAAGTTGCTAGTGCTTTTTTTTTTTTTTTCTTTCCAGCCCTGGGTTCTTTTCTAAATTTGCCAATGTTTCATACCAGAGGCTCTTTATTTGTCTGTGGACTACCGAAACAAAGATTTCTTGCTTTATTAATATGCAGAAAGTCTGCTATCTCTAGCAAGGAAAATACAAGAAAATACCAAAGTGACGTTTACCCTACACGTTATTCCAAATTTCAGGTATTTGCAGTCCCCTAAGATGTACCAGTTATACAGAGACATTGTGTCCTTGTTTGTTTATTTTATAAGGATCAGCTGAGGATAGATTTCCACATTGTGCATGCTGAAAATGTCAAATATCTGGAAATGTCCCTGGGCTGATGAGGGTCTCAGCTTCAGAAAGGTTGTTGCATTTTCAGATGTCCTTTTTTCCAGCTCTGACTCGAGCAAAATGTTAACCAGGTGAGTTCAGACAATCTTTTGCAGAGAGGCAACCACAACTACCAGAGGGGGAGATGAAAGACACTAATATATCTGAGGGCAGTAACCTCCATAAAATAGGCCCCACTGGATGCTTTGCACCGTTGTAGGCACTTTCACAGTGATTGTCCATTGCTTAAGCCAGCTGCAATAGCTTCTACTTGCACTGCTGAAAACACTGTCTGTTTGAGTATTGTTCTTAACAGAAAATAACGTCTAAGAAGGAAGCTTTGAGTTTCAAGGTTGTTGAGAAATTCAGAGCCAGTCCCTTGTCTATGTTTGTCCAGTACTAACTCTTCAGAATTTCTTTTCTTGGTGTTGCCACACAAGGCTGTAGGGTTCTAGATATTTTTGCACACTTTTGAGTGACTTTTCCTGCCTGAGTAGGCCTTCCAGTTGCTGGTGAGCTGCTCTTGTTCTGGGTTCTGCTTAATGTAGTCTGCCCGGAGCCAAGTGTTTGACTCAAAGGCAGTCTGTACTCTTCGTGTACTTAGAGCTACATAGAAAAGGTCTCCAAGTGGGAAAATACAATGAGGTCACCTTGCTCAACTGCTCAGAATTGAGAGTGGATAGCACTTATTCTGCCAGAGGCAAGTCATTACAGCTTGGACACACCATCAGCTGCATATGTAGCTCCTTCTTGTGTCATGCTCTGTCTTATTGTGTGATCCTAGTGCCTTGTGGTGGACAGAGGCCTGGCCCACATCAGCCTGGCTGTGTCCCACACTGATATGCTTACATGTGGTGTTGCTAGTCAGTCTTCATCTACAGTCGCTGTGCGGCCTGGCACTAGGTCACATCATCTCAGATTTGGCACCGGGACTTCCTCCCCTACCCTCTTCCTGGGAGTGGGCTGAAAACTGCTGTGATGAGCTGTCTGGTTGCCAGGTGGCATTGGAGCAACATGAGAATCACAGATCTCAGTATCTCCAGTCTGGCTTTTCTGAGGAGCCAGCAGTGACAGGGAATCTGTCACCACTACTGGTTCTGCACCAAGTTATGTAGAGCGTGAAGTCCTTAGACGATGATGACCACTACTGATAATGTTGAGCCTTGATTTTTACTTTAGAAGGAGAAGTTGCATGGGTGTCTTCTGCTGCAGCAGACTGACAGTCTTGCTGCAGCAGTTCCCTCCTTCCTGCAGACTGCTGACCTTTGTAGGAGCAATGTTTATCCAAGGCAGATACGACTGGCAGAAAGACTACTGATAGCTTATTCAACTGTCCTGTTCCTATCTCACAGCATCATGGGCTGACAGCTTCCCAGACCTGATATCCCTGTACTGCTGAAGGGAGAGCTAATCACAATTCACCATGCTGCAGGCTTTTCTTTTCTTGGTTGTGTGAACATAAATTCATGGGAGGCTTCTGTGGAAGCAGTGACTTGGGGGGGGGCGGTTTCTCATGAGTTTTGCAAATGTTGGCCCTGTTCCTATGTTTGCATACTTCTCTCTCTCACCTGAAGTGCACATAAGCCAAACATACAGGGACCCAATTAAACACGGACTGCTGGGGTTTGCTCTTTTGCAGAGCGAAGATGTTTTTTTGGAGGAAATGTACTATGCACATTTAAAAAAAAAAAAAATCAGATTTCAGCTAGCTTGGTACTAGTCTACTTAATGACTTCGGGGGTCAAATAATGTAAAAAAAAAAGTTTTTCTCATTGGGCAGACACTGGCTGAGAATACAACACATTTGAATGGAGAGGGAGTTGTTCTGCAGCCATTTTTACCTCTTCTGAGGTCACTGGCTTTTTACACTTGTTTCACAGTCTTTCTGTGTACACAACTCCTGACAATGCTGTTTTGGATAGCAACTGTTCCTATGGTTTTCACTAGGGGAGGCTGAACTCAGAAACATCCTATTTTTAAACAGGATTTAGAAATTCAGAGGCAGACGGTCAGGGAGTGACACAAGGTTTGATTCCCTATATGGAAGATGGTGAGGCTCTGGCTCTAGCGCAAGTCCATCAGATGACTGATGGGGAAAATTCCATGTCTGGAAACCTTGCCAACAGGCTTAAAACCTGGTAATCATCACCAAAATGTCCACCGTGGCCTTCATCTCTTGGGAATACCTTTGCTTTGCAGCATTCCTCTGTGGTCATGCTGGGAGCCTGTCACACGCCTCTCGCTGCAAGAGCAAACCTAGGGAAGCAGTGCTGGGCCTTTGAGCTCTGTAGCACTGATACTTCTTGGTCAAACTGCTCCTCACTAGTCTTGGGCAGATGTCTAGGCTTCCCTCTTCTCTGTCTCCTGCTTCACCTTCATTCTTTCTGCATTCAGCCATTTGTGCTAAAGGCTGCCTGGAGCTGCACTGGTGCTTTCTGTCTAACCCCTGGATCTGCCTACTATGTCTCATCCTGAAATCCTTTCAGGTCCCCCAGGCTGGCTCAAAGGGCAGCAAGTTGGACACTCACCTCTTTTCATGTTGCTTTTGCTGCCTTCAGAAGTGTTGGTTCCTTTGCACCAGGACTCAGCACTGTGTAACCTCTCATATCTTCACAGGCTGCCATCTCAACCTCATGAACTCACTGAAGAGATATGCCACTTCTTCCTCACCTCTTGGGAAACCTCACCTCCCTTGCCTTTTCAGACTTCTCTCATCTCCAGGTGTTGCCACTGATGGCTGCCTGACTTGTCTGAATCAGTCCTCACCATGTCTGTGATTTGGTGTTGGTTATGCACGTAAGACAGTAGTTTCAGTGCTTTAGGAGCATCACTGATCTGATTTTGCTGGAGGCAGGAGAAAGGTGGGATGGCTACTGCACGCATCCCATGTCTGCAATGGTCTCCGTTCTTGTTATCTCAGAGGAAGGAATAGGTGGCACATGTTCTTATTAGCCCATGCCATGGAGGGAGGAAGAAGGAGGGCTGTCTTCACTCCATGCCCTTGTGGGAGAAACAAAGAAATTTGGGATTCACACTGAGGGGCAGGACAGGTATCCTGTGAGTTCATAACTGTCTTTGGCATGAGGGTTAACAACTGAGGAACATAAATTTGCTGGAGAAAATATGTCTGCTCTCACCAAAGGAAAGGTTTGGAGCCAACAAACAGTAATAGCCCTGCCCCGGGTGTGGAGGAGCAGTCTCAGACCCTGGCAGAGAGCCCTTCCAGACAGCGAGGCTCGAGTTGCACTAGGATTTTAAGGTCTCCATGGCTTGGGTCCAACTTTGAAGTCCAGCTTGAGATGCTCTGCCAACGCTATGAGTCAAGGAAGCCCTGGACTTTAATGCAGTACCCACAGAGTCATTTTTTTCATGTGAATCCTTCTTTTCTGTTAAAAGCCTCCCTAAAGGGTGAACATGAAGATAAAGTGGAGTGCTGGGTTCCAGCAGGGAGAAAGCTGTAGCTGTGCCCTACACAGACGCTGCTTCCTGCAAGGCTTCAGGTCTCTCTCACCTGTAAAGTCAAGCACCCTTGAAGGGAAGGGTTTGCTTGTGCCAGGAAAATGACAGAGTTTTCACTCCTTCCTCACCCCAAACCAAGATGGAGGGTCAAAGTGAATGTGAATCAAGGCTCAGGGGATACTTTGGTTTGGGTTTCTCCAAATGTTTCTTCATGCAGTTTTAAAACACTTGCTGTCTGCCTTTTAAAAATTTTACAATTTTCCTCTTAACTGAGCCATTGCTTGGCCCAGCCTTTTCTGATGAAAAGCTTGGTCCTGTTCAATTTCACATTATCTTATCGGGAGAACTTCTTTGCCTCCAAAGTCTCATTGGCTCCAGCAAAATCACAGCTGATTCTGCTTACGCTGTGCTTAGATGACCATTCATGGTCATCTAAGGTAGGCCTTCTTAACCTACCCTACAAGGAACTGTGAGAAAACTTTATGCCTCTCTTTTGGGGTTTTTCCCATGGGTCTGCTGATTGAAGTTGCATATGGTTTACTAAATTAATTTCAGAGCAATGGGGTTTGGCTTGGCTAAGCCACAAGGTTATTTTGCAGTTTTATGACAGCTGATGTGACTGTGAACTGCTGGTTGGCTTCTGGTCAGGGTGTGACAATTTTTTCTCTTCCTTTCCTCAGGAAAATCTGCTGGGCAGAGCTGATTGCTGGGTGGATGAGAAATATGCATCTTCCCTCACCTTTAGGCACCCTCGTCTGTGGTTGCTGCTGTGTTGTAGACAGAGGAGTGACATCTCACTAGTTCCTCACTCTCCTCTACTGTAGAGCACTATGGTGGAGTAGGATGGCCGCGGTGAGCCTGGGGAACACTGTTCTCCTTCCTCAAACCTGTGATGGCACACGAAGCAAACAGAAAAAGCCTCCCATTCCCAGGCACCCCCTCTCACCAACAGCTGCTTTTCTGGTGGTTGTATATTGGAAGTAGCAGGAGGGGAGACCAAGGCCACTGAGGAGGAACGTGGTGGCGTCTCTGCACCTTTCCCTATCAGCCTTCTCCCGCCTCTCTGAAGCTGCCCTTCTTGTCCCTCTGTGTGGCAGCCAGGCCCTCGTAGATCACTGGCCTCTTTCCATCTGCTCTCTCTCTCTCCATAAAGGGGGAGGTATTTAGCTGTGACGCAAGGTGTCTGCCCTGTGCAGAGCACCTTGTCTCAGCAGGGTGCGCATGTGAGTGAACAACCTCCGAGGCGATCCCCACTCTTGCTTTAACACCAGGACTTGGTTCACATGTGGGGCTGGCATGCTTGCTGGCTTCTGCTTCTTGGCTGGAGAGACAGTCATGGGGAGTAAGTAGCACTGGAAGCTGTCCTGGAAGATGGTTCCCATGTGAGCAGGCTACCCCATGAAAAGCAAGAGACTGGCCTCAAGAGCCATTCTACGAGATGACAGCCTCCAGGAGGCTCTGCAGGCTCTGTAGGCAAATGTGTTTGGTCTTTAAGGCAGCCTGGCCACTGGCAGATGTGCCCTACTCTTGTTTAACTGTGCCATGCTCTGCTTTTTAGCTGCAACCCAAACACCTTCAAGTAGATGAAACTACAGCAGCATCTTTCTCTTGTTCCTGGTCATACTGAAACCTGTGAAGAAGGATATTTTGGCAAATACTGTGAAATAATTTCACTTCCTAGTAACACAGTGAAATAAAAAGGTCTCCTTTTGCTGCTGTGAATAAGGAGCCAGTTGTGGTTTGCAGAAGAGAAAATACTACTGGGAAGGAGCATGCCATTGTCTCTGTATAGTTCTGACAGGAAAGGGAGACATTCAGACTCCATGGAAAAAAGGTTTGTGCTGGGTATAATATCACCAGACGTCTGTGAGGTGTTGGATAGCAGACGGGATCCCATGGAAGGAGGGCTGTGGTCTGTGTGCAAGAGAGGGTTTTGTAAAGGGGAGTTTGAGACTGCACATCTCAATGGCAAATGAGAACACTCACTTGCAAGAATTTTCCATGATTTTGAACATGGCATGAGATTACAATCCAAGTTGCCCTGAAAACAAGTTGTCCAGAGAACAAGTCAAGGAAAATGCCTGAGGTACTACAAAAAAATGCAGTACATTCTGGGAAAAAAGCATCTGGGATGAAGTCCTGAGGATGGAGGGACTTCCATGGCAGTGAGCAGCTGCAGGGGCTGGGCAGGCAGGTTACTAGCCTGATTCATTGTGTCCACCAGGGCCAAGATCCAAGTGCCACAGAGGGAAGCCTGATTTGCTGGATTTGCTGCCCACTTTGCCCAGCCATGTGGCCTCTATTTGCTTCTGCAGCACTTCTCAGGGTGAGCTGCCAACAGAGTGGTTGGGGGAGCAATTGCCCAGAATGAGTCAAAGGCTCATTTAGTCTGTGCAGTTCAGCTAAGTGAGGATTAAGAAGGATGATGCCTGTCCATTGTGGCATCCTCTGCAGTGGCAGAGATTGGGCAAAGAACTGAGTGATGGTCATTCATAGAAGGGAAAAGCACTCCTGGGGTTCCTGAGGTGTTTTCCAAGATTATCACAAAGCACCGAGATATTCAATGTAAAGGTTAGATAGCTGCAGGTCCACAGAGTGAGGGTTAATTTGCCTCTCCGTGAAGGCGTGTTGAGTCGCACATACCATGCGATGGACTTACCATAAGGCCCTATGACATGTGGCCTGCAGGTTACAGCTCACCTGTTATTAATAGCCCTGTCTTGATGTCTCGCCACGATACTCTTGCGAACAATTTTTATTGTCCTCCTTCTTCAAGCCACTTATCAGGCAACAAGCCAGGCCCTTGAGCAGTGTGGCTGTCACGTTTCTCATGTTCTGACATGGCTTGCTGTTCAGCCTGCGTGGGCAGCAGGAGCGTCCAAATGCTTGGGTACCATTTAGCTGTGGATATCTCAGAAGAAACCTGAGGCATGGCTTGGCCTCTGATAGAAGTGAGGATGATATGACAGGCTTCTCTATCAGCAGGCGGTTTCCAAAGAGAAGCTGAGGTTGGGAAGAGGAGACCTGGAGAGGAATGGGACACTGGAAATTCAAGTTTCTATCAGGGAGATTGCCAGGGGAGCACAGGGCAAGGGGGAGACGGAAGCACAAAAGGGTGGTCTGGGAGAGGCAGAGACAACCTGAGTTTGTATCTGGCTAGGAGTGGCTTTGGCTTTACCCCATAAACCTGTCTCTGTCATGGTGTCCTTTAAACATTCAATTTCCTTTTAGGCCTATGTATTTTTAGTGCCAAGCTATATCAAAAGAAAACAGAACCACCCTCTCTCTCTTTTTGCCTCCCCTCAATCTCGCTCTCCTACAACAGATAGGCAGCAGTGACCTTCAGCCCCTTGTCCATTTTTCATGACAGGTATGCCATACATCATGCACATCAATTTAAAAATGTAAATAAGGTGAAAACGGGGGAGAATTGTAGAATGTAGGTCAGACGAAGGGAACTGAACCTACCCTTGAAAGTAGGTGATTTTTCCAGCCTCACAGTGATAATGTGTTGGGTGGAACTCTGTTAATAATTCACCCTGTAGACATTACACAGTGGTATCAGGTTGTCTTAGAAAGTCAGGTGTTGCCAGCTCTTTGTTTCTAAACTAATGGACTTTGGCTCCAGTGCAAACTGTGCATTGCCTTGTCAAATGCCTTGGGACAGAAATGGTTGTGGCTGTTTCTTCTTCCCACCAGACTGATTCGCCGAAAACTCATGATTGTCTTTGGTGAGAGAGAGGCTCTGTCCTTAGTCTCTCCTGGTTAGAAATGTTCTTGCTATTACAGGCTGCTCTAGACAACTTGTAAGACCTATGAGGGAGATGAGGAGTTAGGCACCAAAAGGCCTTTGTGCATCAGAAATCACCTACATGTCAAAGGAAGTCAGTGAAAAGAACTGACTCATGCTGATGAGTTTAGAGAGCTTCTTCCTGCCTTACCTCCAGATGGAGGTACTGATCTTAAATTTTGCGGTGCTAATCAGCAAGAGCTGGGTCAAAACCTGTACTGGGCCCTGAAACTGAAGCTTCTAACTTGTTTTTCACCCTTTGCTTATAATCAAGTTTCTCAGCTCCAGCCAGGCCATGTTCTGCCAGTGATGGCCTGTTGGCTAGACACTGTGGTTTGCACGTGCAGAGCTGATATAGGTAATTAGAAAATCACCCAGAATAAAACACCTGCTCCCTTTGCTGGACTGTTTTCTCCTGAGTTCAGAGGAGTAACATGCCATAAACCGATATGAGACCCACTAGCCTCAGCAGATCTGGCTTAGATCTCACGCAGGGAACAAATTTAGTACATAAGCAAATACAGTTTCACAAAGTCATTTGTTAGAGCAGAGTTTTAACTTCAAACTGCTTTAACTTTAAACCATAAGAAAAGAAATTCAAGATTAGGGAAGAGAAAGGGAAGGGAAGGTGATAGAATAAAGATAAAACTGCTTCCAATGATTTACAGAGCTTTGAAGCACAAGCAGTAGGATAAAATTCTTGTTGACATTGCAGAAAATAGTGCGATTAACTTGCATTGAGTGGGTCAGTGTTTGTTGCTGCCTGGAGGTATTGGGAAGAGGCAGGCACTCAGTTTATCTAGTTCAGGTTACACGTCAGTATGAGGGCAGCAAGTCTCCGATGAGAACACAGGTAGCTGAAAAGTAGCTCATCACTGAAATGTTTTGTTCTGGGTGAATTTCTGTCCTCAAAGAGTGTGCCACTCAAAAATATGCTCTAATATTGGTCAGTTTGGCCTTGGATTCAAAACCAGAGGTACAAACACCCTTCCTCAGATACCCTGCTTCCGTACATGGGTCAGCCAAGCTTCAGCATCAGTGTTTGCCTCTGGCTCTGTAATCCCAGGTGGGCTCCTGGCACCTCTGTCCTTGCCTCCTGGCTCCTGTGTGGGCAGTGCAGCAGAAGATACAGGAATGGTCTGTAGATGTGGCAAAGTAAGATGAACATGATGCAGCCCAGAAGGCCCATGCCCACTGCAGAACCTTGCTTAATGGCTGTTTCCAGCACACCAGCATTTTGGAGAGGAAGGCAGAAGCAGTGAGACCCCCAGGTCCCATTTGCCACATAGAGTGTTGATAGGTGAACACCAGCCCTTTGTGCTGCAGGTCTTTCCCTTGGCTCTTCCTACCCTGCTTTCACTGAGTGGATGCTGAGGCTGTTTTCCAGCACTCCAGGAGAGGAGTAATAACTTCCATGCAAGCCACTGTGCTGGGAGTATGTGCTTAGCGCTGGCTTACTGTATCCACCTCTTCTGGCACTGCTCTAGGCTGGCTGCACAGAACTAGTGAAGAAAGCTATTCCAGGAAAATCAGTCATCATCAGAGGAAGATACTCACAAAACTACACCTTGGCAAGCTAACTGAAGCGGGAAGGGCTGCCTGGCAGGTTAACCATGCAGTGCTAAGAAGAGAGCTACAGTCTGGCCGATTCTACAGCCCAAGGGACCAGAAGTGGTCAAACAATGGAGCTTTTACTAACGCTGTGGTGTGGGGCTTGTGGCACCAAATTGAGGAGAGCTCTGCGAGCCACAGTGCAGAAAACAAACTGTCTCAAATCTGCTGAATAGGGAAATACCATCCTGACCATTCTGAAACAAAAAAAAACCAAAAAAAAAAAAAAGAATGAAAAAAGAAATTTGAAGTGCTTTCAAAGTAGCACAATGCCACAGAAAGCCAGTCCAGAAAGGTCCCAGAGATCTAATTATAGCGTGCAATCAATGCTGCTTTTATCTGTGCTGCTAATGAACATACACGAGGTGCACAGTTTTGCTGCTCCAGAGCTTCTTGCAATAGAAATAGCAGCTTGGTAATAACTAGCCGCCTTGCTTGATTAGGGCTCGCTTTGCCTTCGCTCAGTTTCCCAGCCTTTGGTGCATGCCCTCTGGAGATGTGGGAGCTGCAACCAAGGCTGTTCAGGATGGGGCAACCAGGCCAAAGCATTGGGGAGGCTCTGGCACATGCATATGTGGCTCCATTACTGACACACAGAGAGCTGGATGATGAGGGATAGGCCTCCCAAGAGGTGGAAGATGCCATCTTTCAGGATGTGGAAGAACCCCAAATTCCCAGAAACTAATTGCACAGTGGAAAAACCCCGTCAGGTGCCAGGTTATGTTTGACAGCTTCCTCATAGAAAGAAAAAGCAACAATCACCCTTGCTTCTCCAGGGAATGAAGCACAGGGAATGGGAGCCAGCACCTCTGTGTTATCAGATCAGCTGTTGAAGTGCATCATGCTGTGCTGTTGAAATGTTTTCTGTCATGGGCTATGGCAGACAACCGCTTCTCTTTTGTATGCTTAACAGAAAGTAGGTCCTGCATCTATAGCTCTGGTCCAGCCAACACCTGCCAAGCAGAAGGAGTGGCTGCTGCCACCGTGGAGGAATTGCTTTTGTGCACAGATGGGGAGGCCAGAAACAGTTCTCCAGCATCTTTTTTTTTCTAGCATTCATTTTTTTCCAAACAAACAAAGCACAAGCTCTGTCTTGGCCTTGAAGGACTTGCAGCCTTTCAGAAAAGTAGGCACTGGCTGCTGTGAAAATAATGACATAAGTTGGGAGAGTCCCTGGGACCAGAAGAGGAGGGACTGCTGTGCCAGGATCTGACCTGGGAACCAGCCTTGAACTCACTCCAGCCTTGTCAAGCACGCATCTCTCAGAAAGCATCCTAGAAGCATATCATCTCAGTTTTCACATGGTTGGTGACATTTCTATCTCTGCATTGCCTGGAGAAAGCTATTTGGATGATTATTCACCCGCACAGTTCAATAATTGCACCAGTTTGGAGTGGTCCGTCTCCCTCGGGCGGTGTTTACAGCTTGGTCTGCTGGGTCGCAGAGCCAGTCTGTAGGAAACTGTCAATCATCTGGGAAGGGATCACTCTCTCTGATCATTGGAAAAGTTTGAGTTCTGGAAATCTCCCCACAGTTCAGATTTTCCAGTCTTTTCTCAGGGTCTGTACTGAAGCTGGGAACTCTTCTTGGTCACTGCTCACCCATTGCTCTTGCTGGATCATCTGCAGCTTCAAAAAATCTGGCTACTGATTTAGGTTCAGACGGGTTTGAGGCTCCTAGTTGTTTTCAGTGCCCCTTCGGTGCAAAGTACTGTAAGTTGCATCCACTTTTTTACTCATATCCAAACTTCTTCCATGTTCAACTCCGTTAATGAAGCAAAAGCAACCCACTGCTGGAATTTGGAAAGGAAGAAGCAGCCAAGCACAAATGCAAGCAGCAGAGCTGAAAAGCAATGTCAGAGCTGAAAATACAGCTCCAAGCTAGCTTATGACCTTCTGTGTACATCAGAAGAAAAGAGCCTGTGCTGTCGTTTGGCTGCAGCTAGAGCTGGATAGAGCTTTATGTAGAGTAAGCTGTACGGAACTGGCTCACAAGTCTCTCTTCTCACAGCTGATCGTGGAAATGTATTCTCTTCAATAGGCAGATCGAGTGTCAGAAACAAACTCCCTGAGGGTGGAGCTGCAGGATCCTGCCAGATGGGCACTTTTTCCAGACTCTGGCAGATCTCTCATTTTGTTAATTAAAAAGCTGAGCTGAAGCCTTCTTTCTCCCTTGCTCCTGCTGCCCATGATGGGAGATGTTTGTCATTGCTGGGCGGCTTTGCTGTAAGGGGCTGGCTGATGGCAAGAAAAGGCAAGTGCATATGCTGCATCAGAATGCTGTCCTGTCTTCATTTAACAAAGAGACCACGGAGACAGAGAAGGATTGGTCAGGACTGGCCTTGCTCCCCATTCCCAGCCCCATGAAAAGCATGGCTCAAGTTGACAGGTAGTTTAGCAGCTTTCAAAGGAGATGCAACCTTCTGCAGCGTGGTTGTGCAACTGCAACGTCTGGGGTTCTAAGCAGTGCTTGCATGCTGAGCATGAGCTTAGCTGTATTAAGACAGAGGGAATCTGAGAGCCTGTGCTGGCTCAGCCTGAAACAGTTATTGGTGTGAATTTCTGTGCCTTCCCTGTGTGATTTCTGCATGCACAAGCTTGGGCTCTGGTGTCCTCATCTAGGGAGGATGGTGAGTATCAGCTGTCAGCTGCCAGGCCAACTCTGTGCCCCATGGCCATGTGGGCCAACATGTGCCAACAAAACAGGATCCTGTCCCCCATCCTGAGAAATTACCCCAGGAATAGGAGAGGAGAGGCAAGGGGCAGAGGTGGCTGGAGCAGCCAGTGTCCTGCTTCCCCATCCAGTCCTCTTAGGGCCAAGGATGGACTTTTCCCAGCACAGCTGAGTAGTTCCATGGTGCCAGTGTGCCAGAGGAGGATGGCCAATGCAAGCTCCTGATCCTCTCAGCCAGGAAACATCTGCATCCTACAGGCATTACTGTGGCCAAGATGAGGTTTTTGGAGACCTTCTTTCATTACTAGCACATACTGCTCTGATTCCAGAGGGAGGTAACTCTGCTTTCGTTCTCAGTTTCTCCAGAGTGATCCTGAGCTGCCAGCTGGAGCCATCTCACATGGTGCCCAGCCTCAAAGACAGCCTTGAGTTCTGAGGGTCCTAAGCAGCCTGAGAATGATGGGAGATTCCCAGGCCTCACAGAAGGCCACCAAGTCTGGTGTACGATGACTGTATTTGTTGAGGTAAGTGGTTAAACACTAAATCTGGTCTGACACAGATAAGTAACGACAAAAACCTTTTGTACTGAACTGTTGATAAATACTCAATCTTATACAAAACCAGGATACTATTAGCAGAAATAACACTCAGAAGACAGCTTGCCTGAGCAAAAGCTGTGTTTCCTTGCAGCAACACCACAACCGAAAGAAGGAAAAATTACTAAAATGCTCAGTCATCCTGCCGTCAACTGCCACTGAGTTCATCCCTGCTGGGCTTTACCTCATTGTTTACTAGAACTGAGCTCTTATTGCAGGACATTTAGAAGCTTCATTCATTGTCTAACAAATCTTGTTGACCACCAACTTAAAAGTTAGTGCATGTCTGCTATAATTTTTTGCATGGCTATAAAGCACTCAAGTGATAATTGTTCTGGTCTCTGAAGTGAAGTTCTCCTCCTCCAGAAGCCACCGTAGAGGAGCGGAGGGTTTGATAGATTTATTTATTTTTAGTTTGCCTCCTATTGTGAATTGATCTGCTTGGAGACAGCTTCTTGGAGAAAGTGAAGCTGGGCTGTGACATTCCTCAGTCCAAGAGGGAGACCTATTCCAACATCTCCTAACCTAGTGACCAAGTATGCTGCTGTGTGAGGGGTGGAAGGTGCCACTCATGGTCTATGTCACCACATCACCCTGAGCTCTGGCTTGCAACACCATCAAGGACTCATTCAGCTGAGCTCATAAATGAAGAAACACTCTGTATTTCTGATAGCCACCTGAATGCAATAAATCACAGCAAGCAGGGAAATGCAGGAGAAGCAACACCTGCCAGGTGTCCAGGGGAGCACTGTATTAAATGGGAATGGTTGTAAAACCCTGAGTGGGGCTGGAGAGGGCTATTATATTTCTTCCTCTGAAAGTGCCTGTCTCCATAGTGCTGCAGTGTCGCCACACAAACAGGAATTACGCTCCTGCTGATAATGTTTTTTTGTTCTGGCAGAGACCATACAGATGGAAAGCAAACACAGGAGATCGTGAGTGCCCTACAGCTGAATACTGAGTGCTGGGAAGGAAAGTGGGGACTGGTTTTCTCAGATTGACCTTGATGGGTATCATTGAAAGGTGGACTTTAGGTCAATACAGGTCTTCAGCTCTTGGCAGCAGGGTTTTCCAGCAACTGTTTTGGGAATATGGCTCTACCCTTTACTGCAGGATGCCTTGGGGCATGGCAACTACTTTGCTGTATGCCAATAGCAGCTGCTCCTTTGTCCCAAACTACATATGTGTTAGGACTTGACAGCCCTGAAGTATTTTTGCCTTGTGGCCCTTACATCCATACGTCCTGAATCTGGCCAGGAGCTGGAACAAACAGGGTGTTTTGGCCAGACTGCTCGGAGCTCCTTTGATTCCTGAGGACTGTGCCTTTTCCTCAAGAGAGCAGTGCGGCCCTGAGACAGGGTGCAGATACGGTGGCCTCTCCATCATTGAGGTCATCAACATCCACATAGATGAGGCCTTTAGTGATATTAGCTAGAAGTGAGAGTGATCATGCTTGGAGCAGACATCTAGAACTCTCTGCAGATCTCTTCCCACTTGAACCTAACTAGGATTCATTAAATATAAAGACATCACCATGTCTGAAGAAGATTCCCACACCAGAAATAGCTGGAAGCTATAAAAGCATTTATGGAGCTATCCTGGACATTTCACCTTCTTCTGCTGCTCTTCTGAGCATACTCCTTCTGAGTTATGAAATTTGAGCTTTCCCTCCTCCTGAGCCCATATAGCAGCACTGGAGCAGAGAGGGGATCTTTGACTAATGTGTTGGCTGGAAGGTTTGCCCGTATCCCTGTTCCAGGAGCCAAAGTACTTAACTTAGTGACTTCTCTGACTTATCTGTACCAAAGGAACGTGCCAGCTGCAAATTTTTTTTCAGCAAAGACACATTTTTTCTTTTTTTAAGCCTTGTGTAAATGTCAATAACAAGCCATTAAAGACAGCTAACTGTCTGGCACAGAACCCTTCCAAGGGGGAGGATAAAGACAGGCTGGGCGGCTTCTCTGGCAACAGTGCTGGGCCAGAGCAGCTAGTTTTAAGCTTAGCTCCATCCAAAAGAGACAAGAACATAAATATGCTTTATTGCAATAGTTTAGAGCCAGCCCAACTGCCCAGCAGAAGCTAGTCTGTGGAAATGCCAGAGGAGTGTGGGAGCATTGTAACCCAGCCTCATGCTGCTGGTTTTATGATAAAGCTCTGTGCTGTCCCAGGGGCACAGCGTGCTCTCAGTGCTGCTGAAATGTGTAGCCTTTGCACATCCTCCTCCCACTGCTCTCAAGTGCCCTTCCTGCCCGCAAAGCATAGGGAAGCTTGCAGAAGACATTGCAAAAACCTCACTAACCCTTGAGTTTGGTGACAGTTAATGCTGACAGTAGTGGAAACAACGTCATGGTGCATCAGAAAGAAAAGGGCAATGCCTTGCTGTAGAGCACAAGAGAGACACTGCAGAGCAAACGGAAGCTCCGTCGTACGTGTCGAAAAGGAAGCACCCTTGCGGACAAGAGGCATGCTCCCCAAAACCCAGTCTCTTATTTGCTGATGGTTTGGGGAGGAGGAACCAAAGAAATGCTGACAGCTGTTGGGAAATGATATGCTCTGTCTTCTACTCCTGCTGCCCTCTGTTAGCAAGGCAATCCCATCTTCCACAGGTCACTCTCCACTTTGAGTGCCTGTAAGAGCTACATTTAACACCAAAGAAAAATTTGCTACAGCAGCAAAGTACTATTTGGCTGCATTTACACTCCCATGGTTTGGCAGAGATGTTTTTCCTGCTCTCTGCATCTTACCTTGCTATAGGAAGCTTTTCACCAAAGCATCCCCCGTGCTGAGTCTGGCCTGGTGAACATCTAAAGGAAGAATGTGGGATGCTCATGCAGCATCTATACAGAGACACAAACAACAGGCTGAACCATCCTCATGAGGTTTGAAAGTAGTCAGCCTTTCTTGGATTTCCTACATTTTTGCTCTTCACCTCACCGTGTTCAGGCTTACATGTCTCAGCTGTAGCTCTACTCACACTGTTGTCCAGTGCTTAGTTAGCAACAGAGTCTCACTTTCTGATGAAGCAGGGCCATGAGCTAAGCATGCATTGAAACTCAAACTCTTTAATACATTAGCAGCCTGAGTAAACTTTTTCAGCCTATCATGAGCCCTGCTCTGGAACCTAGACAAGGCTGGGAAGAACTCTGGCTGCCCATATTCCCCAGCAAGGACACACTTAGTAAGCAGGAGGATGGGAACAGAGCAGCAAACTCTCACCTGTGATCTTCCTGGTGTGCTTAGATGTAGTTTTAACAAACCTTTTACACAGTTTTGACGCTGTTCTGCCAGGATGCAGGTGCAGAGTCTCCACATCCTGCCTTTGTCACTGCATCCAGAACTTGGAATGCAGTGTGCTCTAGATGAGGCTGCCGCAGTGGCTCAGCAGAGCTGCTCACCTGTAGGACACGATCCCTGGACCAGTGGGAAATTATGCTTGGCAAAGGGACCGATATGGATCAAGGGAACACTTGCTTTACTCCCTTTTACAGAGCTGTCCATGGAACATAGACTTGGGAAACCTGAATCTCTAAACACCTCAGCCGAGATAAACATGACATCCCAGCTTAATTATCTCTTCCAAGCAGTGGCACCAAAACCCCTCAGGATATAGAGGTTTGGGAACATCAGAGCAAAGGTTGGCGGGTTAGTAAAGGAAGATGCCAGGAGCACTCTAAGAAATCTTTGTGCACTTGCTGTTTAATAAACAATCACATTTGCCACCAAGGGCTTTATAAATGCAGTAATTGCAATGTCTGTACCCCCTAGGAAGTAACACTCGCATATTAGGAGAGCTTTCTTGGCCTTCCTAATGTTTGCACATCTCCTCAGATGCCCCTGACATTAGCAGGCTGAACTTGGGCTTCCTTATCTCTCAAACAGAAACCATAGTCGCACAAGGTTTTTGGCCACAGAACTGTTACAGGAAATGGCTGACTGCGGTTGTCTCACTTGGACCAGTGTTTGAATGTGAAAGTAGCCCTGGCCAAAGCACTCAAATCACCTGAGGATGTCCTGGTACGGGGTAAGCCTAGTGGAAGGTGCTCGAGCCCATTGCAAGGGGTTTGGCGCTAGATGATCTTTAAGGCCACTTCTGACCCAAACCATTCTATGGTTCTATGAAGGACAACAAATAGCTTTTAAAAATATTCCTCCTCCCTCCCAATCCAAAAAAACAATCAGATGGCCTTCTAAAAGATCTGTGTTGTGTGCTTGACTAAAAGAACAGTAAAAAAAAAACAAACCAACAAAAAAACAAACAACAAACCACATATCTGAGGGATTTTTAATGGTTCTTAGCAGCAGTTGGTTAAATGTGAAGGTAACAATTTGGGTAGAAAAGGTAGTGGCAAATAGTTGCCAAAAAAGTGAAGTCCTTTGCCTCATCCTTCTCACAGGATAACTCCTGTCAAGCAGGGGATACACGCAGTATGGAAAAAAAAAAAAATCACAGAAAACTTTCCCCCCCTCATCACAGCCCTCAGCCTGTGCTGTTCTCTTTCCCAGGACCTGAGCACTCCTACCGCAATGCAGCTCTCAGCTGCCTTTGGGCAGATCTGCCACCCCTGGAAGAGCCTCACCACAAAGACAACACCAGAGAGGCCTCTGGGCGCAAACAATGGATGACAACCAGTGCAGGCCCCCAAGAGCCACAAGAGAGGAAACCACCACAGACCAGGAAGAAGCACCATGCAATACCCTTTTCCCAGGTGCACACAGATGGCACATTCCTGACAGGAGAACCAGTTTCACAACTTGGTGGAAGAGCTGGCACCCCACCGTGCCAGAACACTTGGTTTTGTGGTGCAAAGACTGGGGGAAGGAACCTAAGAAACCAAAAGCTTTACCTTACCCAGCCATTGCTGAAAACAAAGCATCCTAGAAAGATAGTTCATCTTATGAAAGCAAAAGGCTCAGAAATAGCCAGTCAGAAGGTGCTCGGGTTTATTTCTGTATAGAGCAAAGGCTAAGCTCACCCTCTGCAACGCTTTGCAGCAAGATGAGAAGTACTGCCTGCACAAACCAAGCCAGCCCACACCAAGACTGACTGTGGTTTTTTTTCCCCCCCCCTCCCCCCAGCTTCCCTTACCTTATCTGTAAGTGGCAAAAGGGACCCAACTCAGTAGTTGATTGTTCCAAATGCGACACCTTCAGGGCATCACCAAACCAGGTCAAATCCTGAAACTAGTCCTGGCTGGCATTCACACCACAGCTGTTCCCTTTGTGTAAAGGGGCATGTTTCCTGCCAGTCCTTTTTACTGCAGTATCAACAGAAACAACTACTTTGAGGTGAAGAAGGGTCTAATTTTCTCTTGATCCTGGTATTAGAAGAAAGCCTGACCTTCCTACTGCAACACCTCTCCCAGTATCCATCATACCCCAGTGTCAGGCAAAGAGAAAGCACTGATCCTAGATCAAGCCAGGTGGGAGAAGGACTGAGACTCACCTGAACTAAATGCAGAAAAACTTGAAAAGGCTGTTCCTGCAAGCACTGCAAGCAGGGAAAGAGTGAAGAGCAGCTCAGGAACACAGTGGTTAGTGGGGAAGCTTACGAGTATGGAGACAAGGGCCTGGCTCCTCTCCTCCTTTCCACACTAGTGTTGGCAGGAAGGTGAAGGAATAGGCAGCTCTTTCTTGTTCCAGGCAGGAGTCCACTGCAGATGTGTGCTCCCCCCTGCCAATGGTGGCTTGCAGGAAGCTGGTCCCATGTCCAAATCACCTCCCCAGCCCTGTGGGTGTTTAAATAAGACAACGGCAAGATACACAGACAAGATATTGTTCCACCTTTATTTTAACAATCAGATAAAAACAGAACCATAGTTTTAAAAGAGTCATTATATGGTAATTATAAAGTGCATTTTCCACTTGAATGTTGTGTACAAAAATATCTTTTAAAAACAAACATGCAAAACACCCCACAAGGCACTTCCAGGCATAGAGCAAGGACAGCACCCCTCACTTCTATGTTCACATTGACCATGGAAAAAGGGAAAAGGGGAAAAGGGAAAGGCCATAAGTAGTATTTTTAAGCCACTATTTGTCAGTCAGTTCCCAGCCTAGCTTTTACTTACAGCATTGTTCTTCTAGCTTATCTTCCATGTTCCTCTCTAAGCACACCCCATCCACAGTCTGAAAACAAACAGGCCCATAAGGAGATACCACCATCTGCAGCATCCCAGACATACATGCCTCATTTCGGCCCACAAACAGCTCTCCATAGACATGACAGCATGCCAGAAGAACACAACTTTCCTACAGTCAATGTCTTACAGCATCAACACCATACACTAAACTAAAAAAAAAAAAAAAGAAAAGAAAAGAAAAGAGAAGAATCAGTGTCACTCAGGCTTACTTTAAGCTTAAAACCAGGTTTAAGCCAAGCTAGGCAACAGTCCATTCAAGAGAAATCAGATGTAGGTTGTAAGGGATGACTCGGGAAGCTGCTTGAACAGATGAGCCAAGCCTGATGAGGTCTGGGCCCGCAAGCAAGCAGGTTTACCACCCGGACTAAGTGATCAAGCACAGTGATGACATGCATTGGTGCTGGGTTTTGAAAAAGCAGCAACTGAAGGCTAGCTATTCTTCCTGCAAACTCTTTCTGTCCCTTCTGCCATCCAATAATGATCATAGCATCCTTCTAAGTTAGGGTAAAACAGCTTCTAAGTAATTTACACAGTAGTTTCCAGAATTAAAAGCTACATTTAAAAAGTCATCTAGCCCATTGCTTCTCTCCAGACAATTCATAGGTTATTACAGGCACCTCAAAAGTTAAATAAAGCTGATGCACTAGAAAAAACTTGATCTCTATTTCTACAAACTATTCAACACTCTCCCTCTGAGCTGAGGGATCAAGTTATTCTGCTCAACCAGCAAGCGAGCAGCTTTGAGACTGGCACTGCACAAGATGGCCACCTCACCTCAGCGCAGGCCCAGAAGACAAGCCACCTCTCTGAAGGTAGGGATGGCTCACATCAATGGTTTGTTCAACATCCAGGGGTGGTATTAGGATAACCTCACATCTCATTCTTCACAGCTAGTTCTTTGCACAGGTGGGGTAAGCTGCTTCATGTGAACATAGAGGTGCAAAGTTTGGGAATTTACATGGCAGTTTTATTGCTGCAACAGCAAGGGCAGCCCAGCATGTCGATGTTCCTCCAGTATAACCACAGCAACCTCATGTGAGTATTGACACACCATTAGCTACCAAGCAGTCCAGGGCATGAAGTAACAAACCATTAGGAGATTTAAAAATTTTTTTTAAAGCAACATAATTTCCAAAGCCCATTTATCCCAAAGTGTTGCTGGGATGGCATGTACCACCCCTTTCTCAGTTAAGGCACTTCTATCACAGCAAGGTACACAATAGTCACCTTTATAACAGGGCACAGCATAAAGAAGCTGTACAGCCTGTTTGCATTTAGCTTCCATAACACTTGAGCACAGCCTCCTCCACAGGACTCGGGGCCCCAGATGGACAAAACCCTGTATTACAGTCCACGGAAGGAAGAACTGTATTTTCAGGGCACAGCATGACCAACAGCTGACTTCAGAAGTCCATTAAGGGGAAAAAGCATCACTGATCACTTGTGATTAAAAGAAATGTGAAGGTTTTGAAGGTGGCGGTCAAGGCTGTCACCCATGTCTGCATTACTCGCACCACCAGCTACAGCTAATCTCTATTTTTGGTAACACCAAGGATATAATGAGAATTTTTCAAGATCAGCTGATAAAACTGGTGACTAAGCATATCAGATCCTCTCCCACAGGCACACAGGTCTCCTAATATGGCAGGCTGCAGGGCCACGTTTCCTGCCATCACAGTTGCATTTTCATTTCCAAAACACCCTTTCTGCCTCTGGTAGGAAGGACCTCACACTACAAGAGCACATGCAACAAGAGGACTCCATTCCCCACAAGCCAACCACTCCGTTTCCCAACAGGCATGAGCCAGCTTTGCAAGGAGAACCCTGCAGCTGAAGTACAGCCCACTAGAAATATAATACTAGAACATACTTTGAAAAAGCCTTTTAACACTAAGCAAGCAATACAAACCAGCCACCACTACATAGCTTGGACAGACAACATAAGCACTGTAGTGTTTCTCTGGAGATGAGCAGCTTTAAAGAACAGGAAGGAGTAGCAGCACTGAAGAGACACATGAACAACAGCTCCTGGTCTTTTGAGCATCTGGAGAGCCAGTTACCTGAGCTGGGGCAGGGAAGGGCAGCCCTTTATGCCAGAGATGCTTCCCTGTCTATAAGCCCACTGCCAGCAGAGCACTGCACATCTGGTTTTGCTGGGAGGCTTATGCAGAGCTATATGGAGCCATACCTCTTACACCTTCTGTACACCTCAGGTTCAGACCAGCTCCCAGGCCTGCAGACACACCAGTAACAGTTAGTCAATCAGGACTGTCCTTGGGTCAGTAGTAAGGCCCTAGCTTCTCAAAGCCTGAATAGCTGGGCCACTCAGGAAAGAGGCCATAGGAGCACCGAGGGCTCCCAAATTGGTCAAAGGCACTTTCAAAGTCAGGGCCCTGTGAGGGGCGGACAGCCTCCTGGGCAGACTTCAGTTCTGACCGTATGATGCTGTAATTAGTGCCCCGGTTGCTGTCCCAGTACACCTTCCCATTGCACTCAAAGGAGATGGCAAATTCAACTCTTTCATGGGATTGAATCCCCTCAGGCAAGCTGATGTCAAAGGAAAACGTGTCCCGATCTGACCCTCCATAGGTATCCTTGACATATTGGCATGGGTAATCAACAAAGTTTTTCCAGGTGTCAAACGTCATCCTGATCTTCACAGTCTTTTCAAAAGCAAGGTTCTTCACCTTCACTGTTCCCACAATGGATCGCTCCTTTAGCATACAGTTTTCAAGGCAGACACAGTCTGCCTGGAGGCGGTTTCTGAAGTCCAGGTAGTCCACAGAGGGCTGAACAAAATCCAGGACAAAGCTGTCCCTCTCCACTGTTGTTAGACCCACAATGTTGTCTATCAGCTCAGTGATGTTGAAAGAAATATCTAGTGGATCATCAAACTCTGAAAACACCTTCACCATCGTCAGAGCAAAGCCTCTGCTGTCTGCAAACGACACCCTCTTCTTCACTTTGCTGTGTGTGAAGGCGTTTGCTGCCTCTTCTGGTCCATTCAGCACAGCCTTGCTACTCAGATGAATGCAGGGCCGCAACGGCTTGCTTGGCTTCGGAGCAATTTTGCAGGTACACTTCTCTCTTCGCAAGGGTGAAGAGCAAAGGTACAGCTGCATTGCTACATCCACAGCCATTGCTGGTTTGTGAGGAAAACCGTCTAATACTCTGCAAGATGAGAAGAAAGGTCAGTTGATGTTAGAAAAGCATTTTAAGATTACTTTTGTCAGACAATTGCTACACCACTTCCCCCCGAGACATCCCAAAGAAACTTGTTTCTATCAATCCCACATGCTTAATCAAAGGCAAGTACTTGCACAGTGTGATTTACAGACACTGTGAGATACATGCTACAGCACAAGTGTCAGGACCAAAGCTTGGTGCACCCTTTAACAAGATCTCTCTCGATTGCTACAGGGACAGAGTCACCGTTTGAAGACAGACAGGCACTGCCTTACTAGGCTAGCAACAGTTAAGTCAATCCGGAGTATTTCTGACCCAAAGCAAAGCCCACAGCTCAGTCCTGCTGATGTCCAAAAACCCCAGAGATCATCAAATTCCAATGCTACGTATAGCAGTATTCCTGCCACACATTCCTCCCTCCAGAAGAGACTCTCCCCAGGGCTTCAGATGTTTTTGCAGGAGCAGGAACTCAGTTTGTCACAAGCTGTTGTATGAAACTGACCTCACCTTTCATAAAACCCCAAATGTCTGGTATTTTTAGAGGCTAAAAAGCACCCATTTGGTTAAGCTACGTACTTTACCCTGCAGGCATTTTTGATGGAGCAGTTTTGGCTGGCAGTGAGCAGAGACTTAGCTGACATTACTCTGCACCTACAGATCCCTCTGCAGCACTTTAAAACAGATGTTGGCTCAGATGGCCCAGCAGGTTTTAACTCCAGCACAGAGTTCACATCTCAAGTCTCCAGAGTGCTTGCACTGAGCCCCTGGGAAACATCTGTAGAGCCACAGGGCTCTGCCAAACACAGTTCACCTACTCTCAAGATTTACTGAGCCTTTGGAAACAAATCCTTCCCTGGAAGGTGCAGGCCATGTGCCCCTCCACCATGACATGTCCTCCTCCAGCATCCAGCCTGCTCCTTCGGATGAGGTGCTGTCCCTCTACATGCACACACTCCAGGGTAGCTCCCACCCAGCACCTTGCCAGACGTAACCACACAGCTTCCTCTGCAGCCAGGTGGTTCCCAGAACATCGTACCTATCACTCCTACCCTTATACCGAGGTTAGGCTGGATGCCTTTGGCAGAATCTCTTTGGCCTGGCTCTGGATAAACCACTGGCCAGATTTATTGCACACACCCACCTTTAGACAGCTACATTGCAGTTGACCTTAAACACAGAGTATTCCCTTAATAAAAATCTCTTTGGCTGCAGACCAGGTTCCAGAGCTGCTCCCATCACACAGAGCAAGGCAAGCCAGCAGTGGTAGCAGCGGCCACCAGTCACGTGACACAGCAGAGCTCTGGCTGCCAAAGCCACGCACAGCCAGCTCTAGTACTTGATTGCTGCTCCCGTGCCAAGAAAAAGCAAGAGCTACGCTCTCCAATTCAGTGCTTTAACTTCCCACCCTGCAACACCAACAGAGCTGCTCTGAGCAGGCTTTCACAGCACCCATTCAGAAAGGGCATCTGTTCATCCAGCACATGTGCCAAGGCCAACACACCCACCAGCTAACTCCTGCCTTGCCTCCGTCAGCCTCCTTTCAGCTCAAGGGCAGCTGTACAAGACAAGACAGCAGATCCACCTGTCCGCTAACGCTGTTCTGCTCATCTCTATCTGGTTTTGCCAAAGTTTTATTCACACACACTTTATAAGTCTTTTCCTCCTTTAAATTAATGCAGCCTCCAATGCTGCTCTCTTACTTGGGCGGGTTTCATCCGCATTGCACCTTCACCTAGGAAAACTTACTCAGCTGAATTCCCATAGCTGCTGAGAACTCAGGTCTCTTAGTAAACCTTGGGTCCATTCTTAGAATTAAGAGACATGAAATACACAGCCTGATTTGCATTACTTGGAGCTTTCATCCAACTTAAGAACTACAGTAAGAGTTTTTCATACCTACTATTAGGCTGAGCCATGTGCTATTACAAACTTTTTCGGCTCATACGATACTTCAGACATCTCTTTTTGCTCAAGAGCCTGCCGATAGCCAACTCCCAGACATGGACAAAGGCTTCCCTTTCAGAGCTAGTGCTGGCTGTCTTGAACTTCAGATGCTCTGAAGGTGGGAGCAGGGAACTAGTTTTGAGAGCTCATGCAGGAAAGGCAGCCCTAGAAGCAGGCAGTTTAAGACATGCAACCCTACGCAGGTACAGGGGCAGGTTCTTTAAGAGGCAGACAGACTAGATTCTGCCTCTCGACATCTTCCCGCAGCTCTATCCTCTCCAGAAAAGGATGTCACCCCTCAGTCTTCCTCTTCTATTTCTAGGAAGGAGAAGCAAGTCAGAGCCAAGGAGTTACTGGCACCTACAGTGATTAAACCCCTTCGATCGCCCCCGTTCCGCTTTCAGCCCCTCCATGATCCTCTTGCCGGGGCCCGCAGCAGTTTCGGGACGCGGCGCTGCAGCAGCGCCCGGGCTTTGCGCGCCCTCAGCCCCTTCCCCCCTGCGCTCAGGAGCCAGCCCGGCCCCAGGGCTCTCACCNCTGGGGCTGGGGCTGGGGCTGGCGCAGGGGCACCCGGGCAGGGGGCAGCGCTTGGCGGGGCCCTCAGGCCTCAGCGAGCCGCTCCTCGGGTGGCAGCTTGCGGAGCAGCCCCGGTCCGGGGGGACAGAGGGCCAGTGGGGACTTCCACAAACCAGCAGAGAAGGGCTCAACCTGTAGGAGCTGCGTTCTTGACGCTTGCCAGCCTTTTGGGGCGCCTGACTTCTTCGTTGAGCTGGCCCCGTGTGGCTGGGTAGGAATCTCCAGAGGATGCTTCAGAATCCTCTTTTCTGGACATTTGCTGTGTGGAGTGAAAAAAAAATCAGTTTATCATAGATGTGACTTAAGGTACGTAGGAAGAAACACCTATGGAGCCCGCTTGGCACAGAGACCTGCCCCACGGCAGTCCCTGTCTGGGCACATGTGCAGAGCTGGGAAGGTGTTTCTGGCACCCTGGAAGCACCTGTCAGGCGAGTGGGTGCTCTGGCACAGACCTACGCTGCTTTGTGGGGCTTGCTGGGTCAAGGGGTCTTCCCAGCTGCTCTCCTGCCACCAGTTTCCATCTCTGCTCCCAGGGCTGCTTCTGAGTCCGCTTCAGCACAGAGCGTGATGTCCTCAACAATGCGAGAAGCGGGGATGGAGCTGACTGTCCTGGCAGGAAAGCGGCTTTGAGGACAAATGCCACATCCACAGGCAAGCAGCAGAGGCTGTAAAGCCTGCAGCAAGGTGGGGTTGGTACATCTACATTCTCTCCACAGTGATGGTGGGGATAATAGTATTTGCCTCTTTTTTGTGCCACATCTGGTCTCTAACCGCACAGCAGCGAGTAATGCTGCCCTCTCTCCTCTCCTCTCTCTTACAGAGCATAAAAGCATGATTGAAGTGTCAACATTTGTTTTCAATTAACTTCTGGAGACACATACAGTTATTGTTAAAGCCAGAGACTTCCTGCTGGAAGTGGTCATTTCATAACACTCTGCAACTGAGGGCAAAAAACTGCCTCATTGTTTTCTGTTTTATAAACCCTTTTTAGATAAAGGCAGTGATAAGATTTAAAGTTGGGGACAGAGAACTGAAAGGTGTATCCACTGCGCCAGTCTTGCAGACTTGTAGCAATATTTTGCATGCCAAGGGAATGATGGAATTTCAGCACATGCTACTTACCGATGGGATTTGCAGCAGGGATGAGGTGAGCCATGTTCAGATTTGCCCAACTGTAATAGACAGTGACCCGATAAGGTGGTCACGGCCCATGGGCTCTCCTGACTGCTGCCTCCCCTTCTCCAGGCGGAGCCAACACAGCCTGGCTCAGCATTGCTGATCATGGGACCAGGGAGATTCAGGTGGACATAGTGAGTTTAATGGGATGAGCCCAAAAACTGGGAAGCCCTGACCTGACTTACACTGGTTGCTCTATCATGCTGCAGGTTTCTTATGTGCTTGGCTGGTTGCTCAGCACCTTGGCGGTGCAAGGGAGATGTTGGTTAGCCTCTGAGCTATGTGTGTTTTGGCCGGCCAGCCCCCAGCATCGGGGCATAAATGCGTGTGAGGTGGCTCAGGATGCGTTTCTGCCCCACGATACAAGCCCTGTTTGCTTTGACTGGAGCGGGGTGTTTCACAACTGCTACTTGGTGTTTGCTCCCAAAGCAAAGGTAGCTGGAAGTTGGGGCAGGGCGTTGTGGCAGGCTGTGGACACAGGCTGTTATCTTTGGGGAGCTAAGATAGTGACTAAATTTAGCTCTGTGCTAGGCCCTTGCACAGTGGTCTTTGTGATTTCCCCACAGCATTCCACCCTTCCTGCCTTGCTAAGGGATGAGAAAGAGCTTGCTTCCTGGTGTGGGGAAGAAGCTTCAGGGGTGTTTCTCCCTGGGGGAGCATTGCAGAACCAGTCCCATCCACAACAGACAGCTCTGAAAGGAGGGTCTCTCTCTCCCATCAGGTTTTACCTGGAGTTTGTCCCTGGTTTGGCTAGAGGATTTTCCCCAGGGGCCCCCGGGCTAGGACATGGTGTCTTCTGCACCCCTAGAGTGCAGCCCTGCTGGCATGCTGCAGGAGGGGAGGCAGAGCTTTTCCATACCTGCTGTGGGGCAGCCCTCCTTCCACTGCCACACTCCCTCAAGGGACACCCCTACCCGCAGGCTTGAGTAGGTCCTTGGGGACGTTTCCTGGCTGCTGACTTCTCTGGTGACCTGCTAGAGGCGGGGTGGATGGAGCATCTCCTCCATGTTGGAAACCAGCAGGCTGCTGTGACAGCTCAGCCTCCCAGCAGCTGGCCACCGGGCAGCCCCGGCAGGGAAGGGGAGCAGGGCCAAGGTGTTGTGCAACGTGTCCAGACCACAGCAAGTTGTGGGGTCAAGGCTCAAGGGCGAGTGTTGTAAACTGGTGGAGCGGCTGATGTAACAGCACTGCCCAGGGAGCTGCGCCAGGGCTGCCACCATGGGGGACCTCATCCCGCACCTCATGCCCTCTCCCAGATCAGCAGCCCCCTCCTGCTACTTTCTTCCTACCAGCTTAGCCAACATCCCACATCACTGTCAATGGGCACAGGGGCTCCAGCCTCTTGCACCTCCATACCTGACTGCGGCCTCAGCCCAGCCTGGAGTGGTTGTGGGGAGGTGTCCATCCCTGGGTGCTGGAAGTCCTTGGGATGGCGGCAAAGGGATCACGCTCCTGTACTTGCTGCTACCAACCAGGAGGCAGAAAGCGCCTGCCGTGGTGGTGTGGCTGTTGCTGTTGCAATGTTGGTACTTGCCAGCAGTTTCCAAATCATCAGTGCCAAGAAACTGCTACTGCCTTTGAATCGGGCCACAATGCTTGCCCTGAGTAGAGGAGGGGTTTTTTGAAGTCCATCTGCCTGTGACAAGGCTGTGAGGGTAACTCTGGAGTAATTTTCATCAGATGTTGCTTCATATCAAAATGCAAAAGAAGAAACTAATTCTGGAGTAAGTTTTGTCATTGAGGGCATGTGGTCAGGGAGGAAAGCCTGACTGAAACAGAAGAGGCTATTTTGGGCAGCACTAGGGCACTGCGGGAGAGGCAGCCAGGCCAGTGCAGTGTCTCAAGAGTGGTGGCCATTGACAGCATGACATGCCATCCTCCAGAAAGGATGCATCTGTAGCTGAGCTAGGTGCCTGTCTGTCAGTTGTCCCTTCTAGACATACTGGTGAGTTTCAGCCACATTTGACAGGAGAGTGGGAAGCTCATAGACCCCTTTTAAGTTTTGTGAGTATCAACATCTGGTGGGGAGAGACCCAGTGAGTGTCTGAGCAAAAGCAGAGCGGACCTTGCCTGCAGGGGCCTGCTGGCCAGGCCAGTGTCTGCATGAGCTGGCCAGCCAGCACTGGCAGCCCCTTGGCCAGCTATAGCACATGTCATAGGGCTGGTTTTGGAGTGGTGGAAAAAGCTGTGATAATGAAAGCAAGAGAAAGGGACAACATGACATAGATCTATAGGAAACATGGCTTTTCTCTCTCTGTGGTTCACTGTCAACTTGATCTTAGCTGTGACTGCATGCTGAGGTCTGACATGTTGCTTGGGAGCTCCTTGTGGTCTCAGGCCCCTGTCCGGCTCCTGTAGGGTCACAGCAAACACAGCTTCACTAAACAAAAGACTTGAGAAGTACTGTTGGGTGATGGGATTCCCTTCTTTTATTTCCATAGGTCTCAAATTCCTGTGGCCATCCCAGGAAATTAAGCAAAGGGCATTCAGTGTATCCCAGTATCAAAGGAAATCTCACTCTCGATTAAGGCACTTGACTGTGCTTTGGGGAGCTGTGCTCCAAGGCAGAAGCCCCACTGCTTCTCCTGGCTTTGTCCAGAAATGAGGAGCCAATACAAAAAGTCAATACTTTAATACATTGGCTGCAGGCCCGAGGCAGGATATTTGCCTTGTCATCGCTCCCTTTGGATTTCATATATGTGCTTATGGTCAAGCACCCCCAGGAACATGTACTCTGCCCTGCTGAAGACCATGGCACCTTCCCTTCCATCCCAGTGTGGGGCCAAATGCAAAGCCTGGCCTGGTACTGTGTTGTAGAAAAAAACCTGGGTAGTTTAAAACTATCGGTTCTTAATAATAAAACTACCCAGCAGGAGAGACCATGGAAATCCTTGCAAAAAAATGGAGGTTATGGGGAGGGGAATGAATGCAAATAAGAGAAAAAGGGAATGAGCTTCCAGTGAAAGAAGAGCCCAGATAGCAGCACAAGGAGACAAAATGACAGTAAAGTGACCAAATGACAGGCAAGCAGGAACAACAGAGTTCTTGAGCAGGCATACAACGTGCTTGTCAAAAATGTTACAGCAATGCTGTATGTAGGGTTCCAGGTTAAAGGCAACCTCTTCCCCAGAGATTAGGACCCAAGATTGGATAAACCCCTCCAAGAAGAAAAGAGTTCCTCCTGCTTTCTCAACACCTATGAAGTTCTCTTCAGAGAGCTGCTCCAAGACCTTGCCTTCATGCAAGATTTCATTCTCATCAGTGAAATCCTGAAAAAATCGTAGCAAAAGAAAGGAGATTGGTTGTCTGCCCCAACATCGCACAAAGCGGTCTAACAACTGTGTACCTATATTTTTTTTTCTTATTTTTTTTTTTTCTTGAGAGCATCCCTTCCACATGCACTGTGGAGATGTCTGGCTTGAGATCAAGGAAACTTCTCTCTGTTATACTTCAGTTGACACAGAGAAGCACAGTGGCTTTCCATCCCTTCTGCTGTTCGCTTGAACCCAGGAGTACCTGGTTGTGTAGATACAGTGTAAAAAAGGAGCATAAAGATACAGCCTGGACTAGAACCTCAAATTCTCATAATCCCCCATGTGTTCTTGCAGGAGAGAGACAGCAAGAGCTGAGCTGGAGCAGTGAGAGTATGAAAAGGAATTTGGGCTATTTCCATTGATACCCTGATGTGGTTGCAGAGACAGAGGGAAGCTCAGCTCCACTTGGATAGGCTGAATCCATCCAGCTGCATTGACAGTTTGTTTACACCATACAAGTGTCCCACTGGCTGGACTTGGATCTGCTCTATATGCACAAGTCATAGTGAAGCAATGTATATTTAACTGGTGCCCTACAAAGACTGCAAACCTTATTTGGTGGGTTAGATCTCTTGGGAACTTGCAAACTTGCATGTATCCAGGCCTGGGGACTCAGAGGGTTTATCTTTGCATGAGGGACTGTGCTTTGCCTGAAAGTCGCTTGTAATGTTGATAAAGGCTGAGAGAGAAAAGGCTGGACTGTGGAGTATATGCAGTTCTTGATGATAAATATGATCCAAAACTCCTTTCAGGGGTTCATGCCCTTCAGCTGAACCTCTGTCAGTACCCAGGCTCTCTCATCAGAGAATGATCAGTCCCTCCATGAAGCATTTTTGTCTCATCCTAAGTTTAGTATCAGTGGGACATGGGATCTGTTGCTTTCTCAGACTTCTGGAACTCTGTGCATTCACTAATCCAAAAATCAGCAGGAATAAGATACCTGACTTTTAAATGGTACCAAAGTGGAGCAAGTGTTGAAGGCGCTATCAACAGTAAAGCCAAGAGCTGAGCAGAGGTTGCTGTGGGAGGTTAGCTGGAGCTACTCCCATCATCAGCATTTGCAGTCTTTGAAAACATTTTTCAAGTGTAACCTGGCCTTTTTATTTGGAAGTTTTAATATAAACCCAGGAAAAAAAATGTAGATGATGATACTCAAGGATTTATGCAATTATCCAGAAGTGTGAAGTTTCCTTCTTGCACAAACTAACTGCTAGCAAAAATTCCACCTCTCTAGGGTTCTTGTACTTCTGAAGTTGCCCTTGAAATGCAACTATCTAGGTCACTTGAGATCCCAGGTTTGGTGCACACAAATACCTCCACTGTCTTCAAGTAGCTGGGCATTGCCTCCTCTCCTCAGTGCTTAGGATCCTGCAGAGACAGCTTCTCTCCCTGGCTGATCTCACAAGGTCTAGCTAATTCCCATCTGCACCTAGCCGCAATCATTTATTCACAGCATCATTGCACCAGAGCAAGGACTTCTAAACTTGGATTGGATGAGGCAGAATTTGGGAAACATCCCTTCAGACAAGAGACACACCCAGGGCAGGAATAACTCTGATGGGGCCTGGAAAGCAGGCTAAGTATTTGTAGGAAGCCTGCTGCTAGCTCTGGTCAGGGAGGAGGAAGTCAGGCCATCGGGTGGTACAAGTAAGCAGCATTCCAGTGCTGACAGCACACAGCAGGTGGCAAAGAAGAAGGTCTTTGGCTTTGTAAGACAGAAGGCCAACTTTTAGTGGTCTGAACCCGGTAGCACCAGTAAAGCTGGAAAAAGGCAGCAACTACCAAGGGTTGTAGGAAAATCAGTAAGTTAAAATAAATACAGTGTTCCTGGAAGTCATCACAAGTGGACATGGAATTGAATTTGCTGACTTATCTGCTCCTGATAAGGAAGTGACAAATCTAGAAGAGGTGCAATAACGCATACCAGCTGAACATCCCCAGTGACTGTAGTACTTCAGATAACTGGGTTTTGAGAAAGGAAGTCAATGCAATACTGCTTTTTCATGTCTTGTGCAAGAGGACAGCAACGTAGGCATCAGCGCAACTCTTGCCTATGCATAGGCACACGCATACAGATGTACTTGTGTGGACACAGTCCTGCACAATGACATGCATGGAAAGTTGTAAGCGTTCAGTGTTATGCTCTATACCCAAACAAGCTCAAAGAGCAGAACATCATCTACTATTGAGCTTTTCAGTTACAGAGAAAAAAGAAACCTTATCACGCAGATTTTGAGCTGTCTTAGGTTTTGATCTTTTTTCATCTCCAGAACTGCAATGATAACTCAGGTGTTTTTCCTGAAAGCCAGACACCACTCGGTCTCTGTTGGTAGGTCATGGAGGAAAGCAAATGTCACTCCAAGCTTCAAAAAGGGTAAGAAGGAGGACCCAGGTAACTATAGGCCGGTCAGCCTCACCTCCATCCCCGGGAAGGTGATGGAACAACTTGTCCTTGGCACTGTCTCTAGACATATCAAGGACAAGAGGGTCATTAGGGGCAGTCAACAAGGCTTCACCAAGGGGAAGTCATACTTGACCAACCTGATAGCCTTTTACGAGGACATAACCAGGTGGATTGATGATGGTAAAGCGGTGGATGTAGTTTATCTAGACTTCAGTAAAGCATTTGATACAGTCTCCCACAACATCCTTGCAGCTAAACTGAGGAAGTGCGGTCTGGATGATTGGGTAGCGAGGTGGATTGTGAACTGGCTGCAGGATAGAAGCCAGAGAGTAGTGGTCAATGGGACAGAGTCTAGTTGGAGGCCTGTATCTAGTGGGGTTTCCCAAGGGTTGGTACTGGGACCAGTACTGTTCAATATATTCATTAATGACTTGGATGAGGGAATAGAGTGCACCGTCAGCAAGTTTGCCAATGACACAAAGGTGGGAGGAGTGGCTGACACACCAGAAGGCTGTGCTGCCATTCAGCAACACCTGGATAGGCTGGAGAGTTGGGCAGGGAGAA
Organism: Todus mexicanus; assembly: GCA_013389965.1. Lineage (NCBI taxonomy): Eukaryota > Metazoa > Chordata > Aves > Coraciiformes > Todidae > Todus > Todus mexicanus. The sequence goes on along the minus strand of WEIS01071643.1, from coordinate 11,802 downwards.
ATTTAATGAAATATAACAAGGGCAAGTCTTGCATTTGGGCAGGAACAACCCCAGGAACCAGTATAGGCTGGGGACTGAACTGTTGGAGAGCAGTGCAGGAGAAAAGGACCTGGGTGTGCGGGTTGACAGCAGGATGACCTTGAGCCAGCAATGTGCCCTTGAGGCCAGGAAGGCCAACGGCATCTGGGGTGTACTAGAAGGGGTGTGGTTAGAGTAGGTCGAGAGAGGTTCTCCTCCCCCTCTACTCTGCCCTGGTGAGACCACATCTNTTCTCCCATTCAATTTGCGACAGGACGAGAGGGCATGGCCTGAAGCTCTGCCAAGAGAGGTTCAGGTTGGATGTTCAGAAGCACTTCCTCACAGAAAGGGTTATAAAACACTGGAACGGACTGGCCAGGGAGGTGGTGGAGTCATCGTCCCTGGAGGGGTTTAAGAAAAGACTGGATGCTGAACATAGTGGCAGGGTTTAGCTGATGTGGTGGTGTTAGGTCATAGGCTGGACTCGATGATCACAGAGGTCTTTTCCAGCCTTAATTATTCTATGATTCTATGTCATCCAATGATAGGACAAGAGGTAACAAGTGTAAGCTAGAACACAGGAGGTTCCACATAAATATGAGAAAAAAACTTCTTTACAGTGAGAGCGACAGAGCCCTGGAACCGGCTGCCCAGGGGAGTTGTGGAGTGTCCTTCTCTGGAGACGTCTAAACCCGCCTGGATAAGTTCCTGTGCGACTTGATCTAGGTAATCCTGCTCTGGTAGGGGGATTGGACTAGATGATCTTTCGAGGTCACTTCCAATCCCTAACATTCTGTGATTCTGTGATCTTTCCTAAACTTTTAGAAAACGTTGACTCCCATTGCATTAGTCCAATTCTGTGCGATATCACTTCATCAAAACTCCCAGTGTAATGCTGAAAAATTGTAGGTAGTACCAAACTCTCTGCACTAATTATTTCCTTGTGCATAAGGGTCACTTCAGAACACAAAGTCTTCTGTGACTGTCCAGGCTCCCAGTGTGGCAAGAGCCTGGAAAAGACCAAACACCGTTTTCTGAAGCTGGTTGCTGTAACTTATCACCTGAGACTCACAGAGTGCTTCGGATCTTGTCATTAGCACATCTCAGAGACAGGAAGATAGCCACAGAGGAGCTGTATATCTAGGCTGGTTTCCTCATGGAGATCTGATCCACTTCAAATGCTGCCAGATTTCTCAGCTCTATTTGACTGCATGGTCTTGAAATCACTTCAAGTCCAGTCTTCCAACTGCCCTCCCTCAAGGTCATTGCTGGTTGGATGCTCTATAGAAGTCCCTATATGGTCTAATACAGGTCAGGTCATTGCTGCTGTGAGTTGAGTTTGAGCTGTTTAACAGTTTTGGAACAACTTTTGTAGCCCTTGGTCCCACAGCCACTAGAGTTGTGGTTGTGGTGGGGTTTGCTCAGGTAAGATATTTGCTTGGGACCTCCAAAGGGCAGGCAGAATTAGCTAAATCAAATCAAATAATTAAGCTACTATTTGATTAACAGCTTAACTCAAGCTGTTTGTGGCCCTCCTGACAGCCAGGGCCTGATCCAGCCCATGCAATGGTGCAGCTGGGGTTTTGCATCATTCTTGTACAAGGAACCATGGTGCAGCACGTGTAGGATGGAGCCACCCTGGCACCCAAACTGCCTCTGAGCTTTTTTAAGCCTCTGCTTAAATGTGAGCTAAGGCAGCTATAAATAGCAATCAGTGACCCCTGGTTAACCCAGGGGCTTTGATCACAGAGCTGACTGTGTGTATCAGTGCTTGGCTGATCTCAGCCTCAGCTCCCACATCAGCTGGAGGCCAAGTTCATCAGTACTCCTGTCTCATTGCTGCCCTGTTTTCTGGGTAATGGAAGTGTGAGCATATGCTTCATTAGATGCTCATAAACATGAAAAATTACATTTATCTATCATATGGCAATAAATATGCTTGTATGTAACTACAATATATAATTTGAAATGGGAAAGATAAAGCATAAATTGCAGACTAAGACTTAAGTGCAAAGCAAACTAGACATTTCTGAAGTTAACATATTTAAAATAAATCTCTAAATAAAGGGTAGAGGGCAGCTGCCTCAGGGCACAGAGGACGTTTGACACCAACATTGCAAAGCAGGCAATGTCTCCATCTGGTACGGACGCTGCAGTGTACAGTCTGTCACAGGCCTGACCACTGTATATCATTGCACTGCTGGCCCCCAGCATTTCTTGTCTGCAGGAGCATGCATCCTATTTACTGAGTGGATTTCCTTTGTTCTGCAGCCCACTTTCCCTTATGGGTGTGTTATTGCCTTATGATAGGACGTCTCAGTTGTGATATGTCAAAGCCATTGAGCTGCACTTCAGTTTTAATTGCATATTTCAGGTGATTCCAAAGTTTGAGTCTTTGAAATCATCATCAGGGCTGTTCCCCACTGATGAGCACTTCTGAGGCTGTCTGTGGAGCACTGTCCCTAATCTGGGTCCCCAGTGCAAGAGAAAAGATGACAAGCTGAATCCCATGGTGCGTGTGGAGCACGTGGCATGTAAGGAGAGACTGAAGGAGCTGGGCTTCTTCAGTCCAGAGAAGAGGTGGCAGATGGGGCTGCAGATGCATCTTCCACTGCCTGAGAGGTAGACAGGGAATGCAGAGCCAAATCCTTCTCAAAGGTGCCCAGTGAAAGGACAAGAGCCACCAGGCACTTCTGTAACACAGGGACCTCTAATGGGATACATGGAAACCACTCTACTCCAGAAGCATGGGGCAGCAGTAGATGACCCAGAGAAGTAGTGGCTTCAAGCCTCACCTGGTTGTGGTGCCAAATATCCTGCCCAGACTGTGAGAGTAGCCCTCACACAAAGATTGAGGAGGGGACAGACAACTCCAGAGCTCCCTTCCACAAAAAGGTGTCCATGATTGTATGATTAGATTATATTTCCTCATTTGAAACTGTTGCTCCCTGAAAGCATCAATGGCTTCTGATCCCACTGATGCTGTCTGTGGGAGTTCACAGACCCATCTCAGGGGACCAAGGCTCTCAGAGGAACAGCTAGAAAACCCCATGGTGCTTAAGAGTATATGATACAATGAGCAAATACAGAATGATGAAAGGCAGATAAGACCTGGGTAACTTGTATATCAGTGTGGTACGAAATCCAGCATTATGTGTCTGAGAGAGGAGAAAGAAAAAGAAAACCATTATCTGACTCTGAAAATGATTTAGTAAAAGTCTCAGAGCTTTTATAAATAGGAAGAAGCAGATAAGCAAGAACTCACTACACTGTCTCAGAGCTTTCCCTTTAATTAATTTGTTACTAATACGAAATTGTCCTGATCTGTAGGAAGCGATCAAATATGCAAAAGCCAAGTTACCCTAATCTAAGGTAAACACATGCATCCTTTACTTACACAGAGGTATCTCATTCTACATAAAGCTAATAAGCCTATCTGTGGGCTGTGCCCAAGTATTCCGGCTCACAGACCTTTGCCCACAGTGTTCAATGTGACTCTTGCACCTCTGGAGACTCCTGCTTGCCTCCAGCTGGATAACCCAGGCGACATTCATAACTCCAACCTCCCTGTACTGGGAGAGTTGGGACCAGCAGCAAGGGCACTGGTGAGCATCACTAGTGTAAACCTCAAAGGTGCCTGCCCTGTGGCAGGTGAAACGAGTCTGTGCTTGATAATAAACATGGCCATGAGAAGTAGCAGCCTGAGAGTCTGTGATCTGAAGAAAAAAAAACAAAGCACAAAACAGTTTATCAGCCAAAACCTGCCCTTTCTGTTAATGCTGGCATCACAACTTCTGTGCAGCTGGGTCAGTGCATGGGCAGGGAAGGGCCCAGATGTGGCCTAGTGGCATTTGAGCTTAAGGGCTCACATGTCTAGAAAAAGCCCGATAAGGGCCAGGAATTCAAACGGTCCTGAAATAGTGATAAGGGTATCTGGGGAATGCCACATATGGGCTGGGGCTGCGGGGCTTGGTATGCAAGGAAGTGACACCTGCCCCACACACTCAGTGTCACATTTCAGTTTTGAAGAGACTCGCATGGGGTGAGTGACACATACTGTATCTCAAAGGCACTGTGGAGACTCTCCTTTACAGAGCTGCAAGAGGAGAGGAGTCATTCTCCTGAGCAGTCCCCAGAGCTTGAACTGGCTTCCATGGAACCTCTGGGTGTTGAGGAGTGGCCCTGCCTGCCAAGCTATGCATGCCACACTGCTTTGCCCAGTCCAGCTGCGTGCCAGCTGTGCTATTTATTGCTTCCTAGAGTGTCAGGCAGCCCTTCAAAGTGTGTGGCATGTGCCCCGTGTTTCAACGGCAAAACCATAACTGTGAATGTTATCCGAGAGGTCACCAAGCTTAGTTACCAAGGTAGGACCCGAGAAGCTGCTCAGCCCTCTCTGTCCTCCCCTCCAGGGTGCCTCAGATCCTGTCTAGGGTACAGGTCTCCCTACTGCCCTTCCAATGTCCCAAGCCTCAGCCTTTGCCTCCCTGCGTGAGGTTCTGGATGCACAGCAGCTATAGCATTCTCATCACAGGTTGCTACTGTGCTGGCCTGGTTTAGGGAACATCACAGAGAGAGGAGAAAGGATCGTATTCATAAGTTTGTGCGTCTCACAGGGCTCTATGGTGGTGTTTATCATCATCCTGTCCACAAACAACCTCCTAGAGTCTGGTCTGAAGCGTCTGACCCAAAACCAGTGCAGACGTTGGTGTCGAGCAAGGTCTAAATTCAGGGGCAGATCAAAGTCAGGCTTCAGCTCCAAGAACTAAAGCAGTGACTGAAAGCTCCGTTGTGGTTTGCTTTTTCTATGCCAGATGAGTTTTGCTCTTACTAGAGGTTGTTACCCAGTTTCTGTTTCAGTGACCAGATCTGACAGTGACCAAAGCTCATCCAAAAGAGGCCCCTCAGCTTTCCTGGGCTCTTTTACTGGGTCATCTGAGACATCTTGATCTGTGTGCCCCAGCATGAGGTGAAGCATACTCCTTTCTGGTGTAAGCCAGAGGCTGCAAGAGACAGGCATGGGATGGCATCTGGGAGGAGCATGCTAGATAAGCCCAGTACCAGTAGCAGACAGCTACTGTGTGGCCACATGATTATTGGAGACTATTTTTAACCTGTAAGTAAACCATATCCTAACCTTGCTCTCCGTTTCATCTTGTGAAAAAGGATATTCAAGCCATCTCCAATTTTTTTCAGTTGTTTAATGCCACTCAGTCTCAGCCTCAATTCAATTTGGAGGAAAACTGAGCAGGTGCTCCCGTTGAGCTGCTGTATAGCCAACAAAGATGCACACTCCTCAGATATTGTTGCAAAGTCCTCTGTGGTGGTGGCGGCTGCTCTTTGGGGTGCACAGGGCTGATGTCTGATGAGTTCGATCTTAATTCCAGGCTTTAAACAAACATGGAGAGCAGATGCCTTCCGGAAGATGCCTCCATGAAGCAGCATTGAGGCCTCCCTGTCATCCCTCCAGGGACTTTGAGATTTCCCTTTCCCTGGATGTCTGGACTCCCTGGGAGGTCGCTCCTGATCTACCTCAGCCGTAGTCAGATGCATCTTAAGCAAGTGCCTCTGTGCAGCCCTTTCCCCAGGGCTCTGTTGGCACAGAGTTTAATTTTACCCAGACTTGTCTTCTAGGCAGCCCTGGAGGATGGCGGCAGAAATGTGTATTTCCCTTCTTGCAAATCCAAGAGGAACATGGGAGTCCCAGCTTTGCAGAGGTGGTTAAAAGTCTGGCAAAGAGTCCATTGAGTTAAAGTGCTTCTTTCATATCTAGTGGAGATGCAACGTAAACACACCAAAAATCCTCTGGCAGCAATCCTCTCCCTCAGAGCTATTGGAAAACCAGCTGCAGACAGTGGCCCAGCCTTCTCCTTTCTGCTTCTGGCCTGCTATGTTTCCATTCTCTCTATCTGTCTCTACCCTGTAGTGGTGTTCAAGAGCAAAGTGAAACTAGGGCTGAATGTAGCTGTAGAAAGCTTTACTGTCTCCACAGAAGTGGAAGAAACTGAGGGGAGTAGGCTCCAAAAGCCAGAAATGGAGCATCAAGGAATTTCAGACTAAATCACCTTAACTCTGCCGAATGCTGAGATGATGGGAATAGTCCCTCTGCTTCAGCCGATGGCAGGGCTGTGATGGTGAAACAGGGCATGTGAGGAGAGGTGTCACTGTGGTACATGGCATGTATTATGGGACGCAGTGGGGTCTTTTCCTGTCTGGCTTGGAGGATCCTCTGCCCTCATTGTATGGAGAGCACGAGGCAGCTGTGGGGCCTGTGCTGGCCACTGATCACATGGACATGGCTTGCTGTGAGCACTGCCAGCTTCAGGGCTGAAGTCCTGCATTTATTCTAAGAGCTGCTGCACAGGGTGATGAGCCCTGTACACGTGCCTGTGCAGCCCTGGAGCACAAAGTCAACACAGCCTCCTGCCAGGCCTTGAGCTGCAGGTGGAGAGAGGAGCTGCCAGGCTCCGGTGTCCCTCCCAGGTGGCTAGGAGGGTCAGACTCCCCTCTGTGAAGAAGCCTTCCCCCAGCATTCTGCTGGGCCTCAACCAGGCCTTGGCAGGTGCTCAGTCACCTCTCAGGTACCATCAGGACAAAGTGCTTGTGCCCTGCTGGGCTGGCGTGGCTCAGTAGGGATTGTGTAACACCAGCTAGCCTCAGAGGGACCAAACCCCAGGGATCTGCACCGAGACTGAGCATCTTACTTCACTCCTTCCTCCAGGGGCAGGCAGGGCGCTTGAGGAAACATCTGCCAGCTGGTTTCATGGTAGTCCTGTAAGGCCAAAAGCTGCCAGAGTCTCACTCCTGCTGTTTTCCTTTTTGCTGCCAGGCCACTGTTTCAATGCAACAGGAAATTCTGGGCAATCACCCTTTTTTTAGCCTGCAGCCTCAACACCATGTCCCTCTCCCACACCGTATTTTTAGCACTCGCTGGAGCTTAACTACAACTGTAGGAAACTTCCAGGGAAAAGTCACTAGCCCTAAATTTTTGTGCTGGTCTTCACCCTCTCCTGGCAGCTGCTTCAATGCAACAGGAAATTCTGGGCAGTCACCTTTGGTTTAGCCTGCAGCCTTAACACTATGTCCTGATCTCAGACTGATTTTTTTAGAACTTGATGGAGCTGAACAACAACCACATGACCCATCCAGGGAAAAGAGCTAGCCCTAAATCTCTGTGCTGATCTTCACCCTTTTCTGGCTAGTGTTTCAATGCAACAGGAAATTCTCGGCAGTCACCTTTGGTTTAGCCTGCACCTTCAACAAAATGTCCTAGTGCGTAGTGATTTCTTGTAGCGTTCGCTGGAGCCGAACAACAACTATAGGAAACACCCAGGAAAAAGTGCTAGCCCTAAATTTCTGTGCTGGTCTTCACCCTCTCCTGGCAATGGTTTTAATGCAATATGAAATTCTTGGCAGTCACCTTTGCATTGCCCATATAGGGCTGTTAAAGGGTTAGCGAGTTTTGCTAATCACCCCATAATCCTCTAGTTGACAGATCAGTTTCTGGATAGGAGCTACAGAGTCTTGGTTGGTACAATTCTGTTGTCGATGCACTGTTTCAGTAGCAGTTTGCAACTTTCGATTGTCAACTTTCATCTGTCCCCCAGTGGCAGACTGCTCTGGAAAGTCCGGCAAGATAGCCAGCTATTTATTGTCCTCAGTCTCTACAGCTGCTACACCAAAGATCCATCTATACCTTTTTGGGTCCTTATAGTACCCTTTCTTGATGCTCGGGGCATCCAGACCAGTCACTATACAGTACTTTTCCCACTTATTTCCAATTAGGCTTACTTCAGCCTCTAATAAAGTCAGTTCTTGAGACTCTCCCGTTATTCCAGTAACAGTAACAGATTCTGTCCCTTTGTGATTTAATAGCACTAGGGTACACTGTGCACCAGTGTTCTCCAGGGCTCTACACTTCTGTGGTTCTAACGTACCAGGCCATCAAATCCACACAGTCCAATAAACTCTCTTGTCCCTCTCTTCCTCCTGGCTGGTGGCTCTAATTCCAAGGGTAGTACCCATAATTGGCAACTGGGTTGGCATAGTTTACTGGGCTCACATGGTTTACCTGGTTCACAGGGTTCCTATAGTTCACTGGGTTCATGCATTTCACTGAGTGTATGTAGGTCGCAGGATTTACACTGCTCACAGGATTTGTATGGATCATATGCACTACATGTTCATTCCTTCTATTCACGTTTTTGTACTGATTCCTGCGTACTTGGACCAGAGGACTGCTCACAGTGGACTGGAACAGCCTCCCTTCTGGAAAAATACTCTCTTCTCTTTGGTTTACCTTGTAAGTCTCATACTTGTGCCTGTAGGGCAGAGGTAGGTTTTCCATCCCATTTGCTCATTTTCTCTCCAAACTTACCCAGGAGAGACCACAGGGTACATTGTGACATGTACTCTTCCTGTTTATCTGATCTCACAGGAGAGAGTCTTCTCCTGATGGCTTCAACATGGGCACGTTCTGGGCAAGAATAGCATCTGTATTCCTTCCTGCCTATTTTTTCAATTAGTTTTTCAACTGATTTCTTGGTATCTTCAGCCATTTTCTACAGGGCTGATATGCGGACACTGTCTTCATATTGTCGTGCTCTCCTAGCCTCTTCGGTCATAGTTGGTGCCTGGCCATCTGCCCCTCAAGACCATTGTTTACAATGTGTGGGCATACACTGGTGGTGCACTCTGTGCAAACTTCCTCAACATGGGTCACTGGCACTGGATTGTATCAGGGCTTACTATTTGCCCATCACCATAAATCTCCTGTCACACAGCTAATTCTCTCAGGTACTTAATACCTTTTTCCTTGGTGTTGCATTTGTTTGGATGGCATTCAATATCCTCCTTAAAAGGATGTCTGGATTTTAGAGCTGACAAATGTCACCTCCAGAGGATGAGAAAGTTTCTACTTTTTGCAAGTTCTTGGTCAATGCCTCCATCTCTGGCCAGGGATCCCAGTTGCCAGGCTTCTCTACTATTCAATCCAATGAATTTGGCCCCAATATCCCATGACCAGGAAGTTACCGCTGTTTGGCCATGCCATCCTAGGAAGTTTTAGAAACCCAGGTTCCAAATAAGCCACTTTTCCTTTCCTGACAATGAAATGTGAGAAAAACGATGGGTGCTGGCTCTTTCCAGCCCGCCGCTGATGCGCTCGTCATTGCCGTAGCCACGGTGCCCTCCCACGGCCGGAGCGCTCTGCAGCGCGGCGAGGCAGGAGGCGCGGTGCCGGCAGCGCAGTGCTGCGCTGCGTCCGCCAGGCGGCGCCAGGGCACCCCCCGCCCCGCCCCTCAGGCCTCCCC